>JAUMGZ010170878.1:0-15001 GCA_032359645.1 Pododesmus macrochisma | reverse complement strand
ATCGACGTACAGTTGCCCTTTGGTCAGATGCCTGACTTGGGTTTTGTGTTTTTACTACATAATTAAATCAATTCACTGATGTTTACACATTAGAAAAAAAATAAGTTGTTGTTTGGGACACATTGCTTTCCAAGTAATGAAATTGACGACTTTAGTGAGACAGAGGGATTATGATTAAGTCTCACAAACAACGAAGTTAGAGCGATAACTTATAGAACTTGACGACGAATTAGTTTACCAGTGGCATACATTTTAATGGAATTTTGATAACGGGTGTTTTTTTTTTAAATGCATACAGACAAAAGAAAATATAAAAAAACTACAAAATTAAAGTATGGGGGATCGTTGATGCACAACTACTTCATCGCTACCGTGACCATTTACTTATTTGTGGCATGTTACAAAAATTTAAAACAACACAAAAATAATTTTAATTCATATCAAATTTAACACACATTTTGAAAGAGTAAGAAAACTTTTATCCGTTTCGTTTCGCTGCCTAGTGGATACAAAACATTCGTGTTTATTTATATTGCAGGATTGCGGCCTGAAGGAGGGGGTAATTGCCCCCTTCTCCCAAGAAATATTGCAATTTTTCTTATTTTCAATAACTAAATTCCAGGCAAATATGTGTGCGGCAGAAAAAAGTCTTGCCCCTACCAGTTTTCCTACCTTGTTTTAAGTACCCATTAAAGAACTCACGACAAGGAAAGATAACTCTAACCCTACCTGTCAGAATATTTCCCATTCCACTTTGGCTCAGCTGAGAAAGGGCACTTTAACCGAATCATCTCCACAGGTCTGCCATCGGTCGAGGGAAACTAAAACATACAAAAGGAAGTCCATCTGAATTTAACAGCACTATAATTTTAATCGGCATTTTAATGACAATGTAACATAATTTCTTTAACCAAACGTTCAACGTTGAATTAACTTGATTTCCCTGTTCCAAGATTGAGGCATGTGCAAATATTAAGACTAATTCTCCTCTCCGGCCCTCTAGTAGCACCTCTGGCATCCACACTCCATTTATTAAACAGACATGACTATCCTTAAGATGTCCTCTTAGACATTTTATGTCAGCTTTGAGTAACATCAGAAACATGAAATGGTAACAAAACAACTACATTTGACACCAACATGTACAACAACACAGAGATATATTACAGTCGTGCTATCAGTCTATGTTCGATTATTGTAAAAATGGTAAACTGGGCCTGTAATATAAAGATCTGTGGTTATCACAAGGACTTGTACAGAGTGAATAATTGTCATTTCTTAATTTGATAGAAGAGTTAAAGAGTGTTATGTACAAAATGATCAAGGTCAATTTAGTGATTCTACTAAATGTTTTTTGTACAGGTTAATTATTGTTCCAGTAGCGCCTCTGGGGACCGGACCTGAGAATTTTAAAAATCTGAATCACTAATCTAAAAGATTCTTAATGCCAAATTAAGTTGAAAATCATCCATTGGATTTTAGGAAATTTAGAAAGTAAAAAGATAGCACATTCGTTAAGTTGAATATAGAACTTTGACCCTAAAACGCGTCGCTTAATTTTACCCCAGAGTCAAGCCAAAAGACAGGAAGCATTATGTTTTATACCTACTGGTTAATTTTGAGATTTTGTGTTACATTTCGACACAATTGGTTCATTTTGTCCTCCTATTGGTCTCCCACAAGGGCCGATCCTCACCATTAAAAAACTCCGAATTATCGCACTCAAAGGATGCTTCCTGCCTGTCAAGTTTAGTTGAAATTGGCCCATTTAATTCAAAGAATTAGAAAAGTTAAAAATGGATGGACATGATTTATATAAGATAAGTTCAAACATGATCTTTGGTGCAGGGGATTTGTTTTATGTTTTATTGGGGTTTTAACGTCCCTTTAACTCATGTATAGGTCATATCGATAAGGTGTCTGCTTGTGACAAGTGCGCATGGATGGCGAATTTATAGTGCGGTCTCACTGAAATATCACGCCACAGGCACATTGACATGACACTTCATCCGGTCACATTATACTGATAACGAGCTAAGCAGTCCTCCTCCTACCCAGTAATGCTGAACACTTAGTAGGGAGCGAGAAGATAACCTAATTTTAACGTCTTGGATTTTGCCTTCCGGATCACGAGGCGAATGATCTACCTCTGAGCCACCGCGCTGGTATGGTGCAGGTGAACTCACTTTGTATAACTAATTAACAAAAACAAACACAATTACCAGTGTTCAAAAATGAACAAAGGAAATAATAACACATCAATGAAATACCTCGTTAATGGTGATACATGTGATCCATCAAGGCAATCTCCTTGGTAACGGATCTCGTTACAAACTGACATACCACACGGCAGTTATTAATAGTTTACAAGAGAGCAATGACATCGCTTCAGTATTATATATATGACATACGACCTGATGAGTATCGATTGATATAGATAATTTGTACATATATAGTCTTTTATTTCTAAACTCGTTACAGTTCATTGTAGTTTACAATCGTGGACAAAGTATTAACGGAATCAAAGTTAAGATAAATTAAGATACCTGACACGCCACCGCGCTATGTAAGGATGAGCAAATGAATATCGTCGTCAAATCACGCAATGAGACACTACATGTTGATATTTCACATAAAATATAGATATAAGTTGATGTCTTATTGCTATAACATGGCAAACAGTTCCATGAGGAAACATTTTTAACTATGTAAAATGAAATAGACAATGGAAATTGACATTACAAATACCCGAAGCACTGGCGATTATAAAACTAGGCCAGTGTTGCAAGGTCGAATAATACACAAAATGGCGAGGAAGCCTTAAATCCACAATCTCATTAACATACTTTTACTTCTATACTTTTCGCTACATAGATGAAAAAAAACATTTTGGTGAATACGTTGACACTATATATCCTCCGGAACTCGAAATAAAAGACATTACTGACACCGACTTTTCGGCCTCATACTTAGACCTCCTACTAAAAATCCGACACGAATGGTACCTTTTTCACTAAACTTAATGACAAACGTGACGACCTCAGTTTTCCCATTGTCAACTTACCGTTCTTAGACAGCAACATAACCTACCTCACCTACTAATGGAGTTTACGTGTCACAGCTAATTCTATATTCAAGAGCTTGTTTTCACTATCAAGACTTTGCCAGTAGAGGATTGCTGTTAGCATCCAAGTTTTGAGGCAGGATTATACACTACCCAGTCTTCGGTCTGAATTCAGAAAAAAATATCTATGGCCGCCATCAAGATACAGTAGACAAGTCTGTTTCTGATATAATTATTGATATAATCCTTACGTCATAGTTTGAGTTTCTTAACTCCCAGTCATATACTTGGCTTCATGCTTACCTATATTCTAAAGTTGTATGCTTGACTGATAGACATTTCAGCTTCCATATTACTGCAACCACCCTTTCTTTATTGTAAGTAAGTCAGTCTGTCTGTCTTTGATTATATAATATAATAATATATATAATTAAATATAATATGTAGAATGCGGTCATGGGGGCTTTTTACTCCTTGTCGCACTATAGTTACGCTTTGCTTTCATGATAATGTTGCTGCTTCTATTCCTAGCCTGTTAATGGTGTTTCTCTTTTGCTCTTTCGTCACTATAGAAGTGACATATTCTTATAATGACATAAGTTTCTTTTTAACAATGGAAAGGGTTGTCATACACCAGAATGCCGCCGCACGGAAGCACCGCGGCGAGTGACACATATGTAGCAGGCAACACCTACCATATCGCGAGCGCCTGGTTTCGCTTCTAGTTTGTTAATAGAAGTTCGTGATGTTTCTTTTTTTAGTTAATAAATATATTATTTGGTTATTTTTTCTGTGTGCGTCCAACGTTTTCCCTTTGTTTGTCCATGTCCAAGGAATTACAGTTATTGGATATCGTCTTGGTTTTGCGTTTTTACTATTCTTTTGTAGTAAAATATTAACAATTGTCTCATATAGGACCATCAGAACTTGGGTTATTATCCGGAAAGGGGTTTGAGGATAACGGATAAACGGAAAGACCGACAAAGAGAGTTCTGAATTACACGTACATCTCTCGACGCTGGCCCCTATAATAACAAATATCAAATACGAACAGCCCACAATGTCAAGCATAAAACATCAACTATTGTGACACAAACATTGACGTATTGGGGTCAATCTACTAAAAATAGAAATCTATCATAGATTGAGACGAAGTTCATTAACATGAAGTTTATTGTCTATGGCGTGTCAAACATTTCAACTTCTTGATTTATGTTCTAAATTTGTGATTTGTTTTGTAAAACTTGTGTTTTATATTTGAAATATTGTTATGTTTATTCGAAATTGTGTGATTTGTATTCGAAATCTTGCATGCATTGTTAAACTTGTACACGATTTCGCATATACATCATAAGATTTCGAAGACTGCAACGTCTGAGACGCCATAATTGTCAAGGATAACCATTTATAACCAATACATCTCGCATTACGACCAAAGGAAATATCACATAAACCAGCAGCTTTAACGTGCAATTAGCGACAGGTATTGATCTCACTTTATATATGGAGCAGCTTAACGCCTTACGGGGGTTCACGCCCATCTCTACTGTGGATACTACTACACCTGCTACATAATATGCTGACACTTGACTAGATGATTACATATGTTAATGCCAACATGGACAATGTGACTGTCCTACCGAGCAAAGCAATCGTAACACATGGGTTCTTCACCACAGTGACCCCTCGACTCCCATTGCTTAAGGTCGTATGACACGATATCAGCATCCTTGGTTTAAAAGGGCATTCACTGTATCGTAAGGTGTTCCATCGGAGCAACGTTCTTGGTTCAGACAATCTCATTAAAACCAGATCTTACTTGCTCCCGGTAAAACATGTCGCAGTGTAGATCTGAGGAACACTTATAGGAGAGGTCATTACCATGACCCAAAAGTTTTGAATAATGATGAATATTTATGAGATATTTGGACCAATCAAAATTCGCCTTCTATACGATCTTTGTGATCGGGCGTCAAAATGGCTACCTTTACTACCGACGAATCGATGATCAAAGTATTGCGATGAACAAAAAATCCCACTGTACACAAATGCTACTTCTACAGTAAACTCTACGACAGAGGTGTTGGGACCATTTGTCTCAATTTTTCAAGCCATTTCAACCGGATAAATAAGATTCATACCTTTGAAGCGCAGCCATACTGTTTATAGTGCTTCGCCGTCATGCAATTTGCGACAGCCCATAGTATATAAATATGTCATGCCCGATGTTTCTTTTACTTTGAAACAAGAGGATGATGTTAATATTATTGCTGCTCCCTTAATTACATTTTTTGTGTTGTTTGAGTCTCTATTCTCCATCAAATTGAGCAATCCCTGCTCTGTTTTTTCCTGGAACCGCTACATTATGTCGTCTGCCCGTAACGTAATCAAGCGCAAAGTCATAGTCGCCAAAAACGCTTCAGATTCGTTCCATGACGTCGTTGTCTTGGTTCTGGGAAATAGTTTAGGAGCATTTTCTCGGCACATGCAACTGTTTCCAAGCTGCATATATTTTGCATTGATTTCTACTGGGAAAATAGTCAAACTTTTTTTCCTGAATTTATATAGAGAGTTGGGTAACAGTTGTTCATAACGCATGGATAATGACAAACAGGATATCATTTCTTAATAAAACAAACAAGAATCATGATTTGAGCAAATAGGAAAAACAATCGTTAAGATGCTATATATAAAAAATAAAAGTTTCGACAAGGAGACTTATGTTATCTTAACAAAGTATAGGCTTTATTGAACTTTCACTTTTATAATTATAGATAACGCCAGATAAATGGCCCCAGAGTTACTATTTGAACAAAATGGAGCAAAATTTAGCATCACTTTTAATGCTAAGGTATGAAATATCAAAACTCTGCTTCTTTTAGTTAACCAAGAAATTGCAAATCAAATTTTTTTGATAACATTTAGACATTTAATTTTAACCAGAACGTGGCCCTTTATATTTAGTTTAATTTTCATCTTCAACAGTTGCTACACACGACCTCAAAGTTATGGCAACAGTTGCTACACACGACCTCAAAGTTATGGCAACAGTTGTTACACACGACCTCAAAGTTATGGCAACAGTTGCTACACACGACCTCAAAGTTATGGCAACAGTTGCTCACACGACCTCAAAGTTATGGCAACAGGTGCTACACACGACCTCAAAGTTATGGCAACAGTAGTTCACACAAGCTAGACTGTTTTACTTTTTACCAAATGTACCATATGTTGGCCAACAAATCCCCATGATAAACAAGCCCCTCAACTCGAACACAATGACCCTTCTTCATTTTCACACAAGAATAAAGGAAACCAAATTTAGTCAATATTGGTTTATATATTTCTTAAACTAAGATATCGTCCGTCCTATACCCAATTTTAAGAATGATTTGATAAGTTTTGACTATAGAACAACATCTAATCGGCCTTATGGGTTGATGTCAAACCTTTACAATGCAATGTTCTTGACTATACTCGAGTGAAAATCTAGTTTATATCAAACACTTATAAAGCAACATATCTATATATTTATTTATACCAATTGTGTGCTAAACAATTTTTTATATATATAATTTAGATACATATTATATACTGTTAATATACAAACCTTGGATACACATGTTAAAATACACAGCATATTCTGTTTTGTCATGTTGTAGAAATAAATGTCGCAATCTGACTTGTTGACTTGCCAGACTACATACGGCTATTTCGTAATCTTGACAGAGTACGCGCTGTTTTGCGCGGTTGGGGTAAGTATTGTATGTACCGGAATTTTATATTGAAAGTTGTTGTAATAACTTATCATCAAAGTTACCAAGAATTTCAAAGTTCTCATGGCTGAAAGTTGTTGAATAACTCTCTTTCATGGCTTTGCAAAATGACAAGTTCGTTATACAGGTATTTTGCAGGGTACACGGTCCCAAGTACTCTGCCAACGACCTGTATAACTAACAATACATACACACATTGGATACACATGCTAAACTAAACAGTATACAAATATTTCATGCCTTTTGGGGAAACAGTCAAAACTATATTCCAGAGGAGTTGACCCCAAACACCAAGGGATATAGTTTTGACTGCTTCCCAAAAAGGCATGAAATATTTGTTTTGTTACCCAAGCAATTTCAACAAAATGTCCTTAGTGATGTTACTTTTACTTTGAAAGAAGATGATGGTGCAAATATTCTTGTTGCTCCCATAATTACATTTTTGGTGTTGTTTGAGTCTTTATTCTCCTTCAAATTGAGCAATCCCTGCTCTGTTTTATTCTTGGAACCACTCCATTATGTCGTTTGCCCGTAACGTAATCAAGAACAAAGTCATAGTCGCCAAAACATTTCAGATTCGTTCTATGACGTCGTTGTCAAGGTACTGTTTAACAGCTACATATATTTTTGCATTGATTTCTACATGGAAAATAGTCAAACTCGTTTTCCTGAATTTGTATAGAGAGTTGGGTAACAATATTTTCTGTATACACACCTTGGATACACATGTAATGATATGCAGATATCGTTCATTATCTTCTTTGTCATCTCTGTTTTCTTTGTTCTAAAACAAACAAAAATGTTTGATATTACAATAAAAATGCAGATTATTTCAATAGAGTGAATAATTAAAATAAGCAAAGCATTTTGTTTAATTTGAAAACTGTCAAATGATAGTATTACTAACAAATTGATTATTCGTTTTTGAATCTGAAACATTGATGTTACATCGGAATACATTGAAATGAAACCAAATAAGGAAGAAAGCAGGGAGAAAAAAGTGTCATTTGAAAATTACCAATGTGACAAATAACGGAGGTTAGTAATCAAGTAGTGACCAACGGGGGAGGGGGTATTCAGCAAGTGGTCAATTCGGTATAGTAATTCAATAAGTGGTCAAGGGGCAGTCATCCAACCAGTAACCAAGGGTAGTGATCTTTAAGTGGTCAAGAAGATAAATGTTGCAATAATTTACTTCCCATCTCGAAATGTGTTAAAAGTTAGATCGGGAAAAAGTCCCTATAATATAACAATAAAAATGAATAAGATGAAAAGAAACAATATGCAATGATGTTATCTTATGTGTTTAATACATGCCATTGTGTAGGTCCATACTTCAAGTAGACGCTTTCGGAATACCTCAAAGGAAGATAAAGCTTAGTAGCATAATTAGTTTTTAAATTTGAAAATGTGTCAGTATAGAAACATTGACGCTGGTTAATTGATCAATGATAAGTAAACATGTATACCTCTTGGTCTATATGTGTATGGTAGAATCCTGTGCGTGTCAGCCGCTTGCCATTTCTCCAACACACCATGAACGATCTATTCATACTGGACTTGTGTAGCATTTGGAAGAGATGTTCGGGTGGTTTAATATCCGGAGTATAAAGTTCACACACGCATCCAGTTAAATCTGTCAGGGCATCTACTGTATTGCCGTATTCTATACTTTCATAAGTCTGCATGATTCTTTCAAGGTAAAGACAAATATATGTAGATAATTAGTTTTTTAATTACTCAGCATGCACCACTGTCCTTAAATTCAAGCACGCAGACATGTTATCCAAGATATAAAGAATACAACAGTAGCAATTTATATAAAAAACTATTTAACATTGAAAGAGCCGAAATGTCCTCTTGCAATTTATGTAAGCATTATATGTCTATGTGTTCATGCTTATAACTCGATATAACAGTGATAGAAATGTGTTCTGATGCCTAAACACCCCTATGACAGACCTCCACTTCTAAATGTATTGAATACTTGAACAGGTTTAGATATGGGTTATGCCTCCGTATAGTCCACACAAGTATGACCATTTAATGCATAAGAAAAACTTACAAACAGTTTCAACAATTAAGTTTTTATGCTTTTCATTTTTTTGTATCTCCTCGAACGTATCAACTACATGTACATGGCTGAATGAAAAAATATATAAAAAAAATATCAAAGGCACCGAAATAAACCATCAAATTTGCTGAAGGGCTTGATATTTTGACATATAAAATGCTTACGTGTACTAAATATGAACCCGCTGACATATTATCTGCAAATATAGTGTCACTTAAATAACAAGTAAAAATTCATATGGAGCTGTTTTATACCAACTTTGCATATGCTTTCTCCAATAAAGGTCCCCAGTATTCCGGCTTGTTACCAAATGCAGAGCAGTAAACGAGTTTGTTTTCGTACACCGGAAGGTTATCGTCCACGACCGCCTCTACCCAGGATCCAAAACGCCATATTTGAAAGTGAAAGGCACCTTGCAAAATACAAATACATATTGATAAAAAAAACCTGCAGCTTACATATAAACAGAACGTCCATGCATCATGAATTTGTTAAAAATGGTTATACATGATCATAAATGTACAATTCAATTGTCTGAATACAATATTGCAGTAATACGTAAACGTGCAATTTAAAACATGTTTTTCACACTTAAATGTCCGGACTTGTCCGTCTTCGTCGTCGTCGTCGTCGTCGTCGTCGTCGTCGTTGTCGTTTGTCGGCGTAAACTGTTCACATTTTCGACTTCTCTATTGAACTGTATTGAATCTATTGAACCAACTGTAGTTTTAAACTTTCTTGAAAAAAGGAATTTTAGACTTGTTGAAATAGTGGGGTACGGTCATTATGTAGGCAGTGGCACTACGGTAAAAATTAGGAAATTAGACCTTTTTTTAAATTTGCATTTGAAGGCTTATATCTGTTGCGGGTCATGCACAAGAAAGATTGCATGTTCGATCTCCGGTCGCGTCACACATATAAGGCGTTAAAACGAGTTGACCGTCGCGTTCTTTGCTAGGCACACAAATATCGGTATAGAAGAAGGACTGTTTGGCTCGTTGTCAGGATAATGTGACCGAGTGAAGTGTCAATGTGTCTGGGAGCAAGTTAGATCTGGTTTTAATCTTACTTATGTATTGGAATCAAAGTTCAACATAGCGAAAATGCTAATTTGCACTGTTTAAATTTCTCCTTTGAAAAATAGCGGACTTTTCAAGTATACCTGGCAGGAAACATGCTTAGGTGAAGAGGCTGCTCAAATCGTGAAGACTGGTCAAACAGAAGTGCAACTAGGGTTAAATACGGGGGGAAAATGACATATTTGACAAAATCTTACAGGCACAGAGTTTTAGGAGACTGATTTTAAGGCTAATATGGATCTGTTGATTAAAACCTTCAATCTAGTTGTTTACATGTACCATGCCAATGTATCGTGATTATAACAAAAGTTTTATACCGATTTATCTTAAAGCATCCCAAAAACACACGGTCTGTAATTCTATTCAAGTAATCATATCCGTGTTTAAGGGGAATACGATAATGCATTATTTCTACATATCCGAGTTAATCGACACGGACACGGTTTGAAATAAAAAAATCCGTTATAAATAAATCTGTTTGTTTCAACACAATAAACCTAGTTCATTCTTCTGGTGAACCGTTTCTTTCTCAATAAAAACGATACACAAATAGCATTATTACTAGTATCTCGATAAAACTGTTAGAATTAAGCACTACACTGCGAGAGATAAGGAGACTCTATTCAGAGATAACCTCTCCTTGATACAAAGAAATATAACGAAAAAGGCGATACAAACGTGCAATGCCTACTGCATGGTGTTCTTCTAGGCTCGCGACATATGTCTCCACGATTACCTGGAACACGTTGTCGATTTCAGACTATCGATTCAGTTCTCCAAGACAGAAACCGGAAACCAGAGTCTCGAGTGATCGAAAATTCGTTTGTTTATATTCAAATATGGATACAGACAATCTTGAGACTATGCAAGTTGCTGGAGAAGCCAGGAATTTAACAACTTTAATACGACTTTTTAAAAAACGCAAACTGACAGATATATAGGATAGAGCAAAGAAATTAATTTTATGTTTGAATGTAATGAACTTGATTCCGTTTAATTATACTTTTATTTCTGTGTAATGTTTTAGAATTCTGATGCTGTAAATTAATACAAAAAATGAAACACTGAAAACGAGGTAGCGTTATATCATACACGCAAAGCGCTTTTGTTACCTAATGCTTGCAATAAAATTATAAATATCAAAATGCCACTTAAAGTTTTATATAAACTCGTCGCTAAAAAAAGAGGCCAATAGGCCCTTAACGCCCATCTGGTTGCTTTTACAACACTTTTATTTATTTCATTTGGTCTATGATTAGCTTTTTAGAAGTAGTTTTTGAAATTTTGTTAAATTTCTCAAGTTTAGGAACAAACTTTATCATTTGACTTCTTTTTAATCTACGATGCTTCCTACCAAGTTTGGTCGATATTGGTAGTAATTTTGGTTGAGAAGTCGAAGATGTTACCAGTTCACATGTACATTAAGTCATTTTTCACTCAAACGTCTTACCTTTTTGACATTGAACAAACTTGATCCATGGTTTCTAAATATGCGAGTACTTTAAAATCTAAACCTTCTAGTTTAATATAATATATTTTATAAATGAGGCTCACGTGAGGATCGATGTCATTATCTTAACGAATTAATTTTCCTAATGATACTTCCAACCACATTTTGTTGAGATTAGTTCAGTTGCTTTGAATGAGGGAAAAAGAGAAAGGCTATTTTCTTTTTGTCAGTTTTAAAAATTGAACATAAAAGATATAACCCATATTTGATATCGATATCAGGATCATACCTTGAACAAACTTTGTTTGGCATACAAGTGCAAGTACCAAGATCCGGGTCTTCTAGATTTTTAGAAATTTTGTTTAGAATTTTGTCAAATTCCACCATTTTGACAACCTGATAGCCAACCCCATCATTTAAACAAATCTGAGTCCCCTCCTCCAAAGGATACTTCCAACTAAATTTGGTTGAAATTAGTCAAGTGGTTTTGTAATGGAAGTGGAAAATGTGAAAGTTATTATTTTTCTATAGCGTTAAAGGTTGATCGAACCAAGTACAAGTAACTTAATTCCTGGAGCAAACTTGATTCTCCTACCTCAAAGTAAGCACATATGCAAGCACTAAGCTTAAGACCTTCCAGGTCATTAGTAGATTTTTGAAAAGGTGTAAATAGTTTCCCTTTGACCCCCATTGGTGCCCCGCCCAAACCCTATCCCCAGGCTACGGCCCTGTTAAGTGTTATTAATCTACCAAATCATATGACATTCAGGTAAAGCAAGCTTCACGTTTTTAATAATGAAATTTCATTAATAGCAATATCACGTTTTTTACCATGAAGTTACAGTTAAATGTGCAAGGTCAAAATCCCCTTGCTCCATTCACAAACACAAAGAACAGCGAAACTGTTTATGATTGTCGTTTAACGTCAACGTTGTCTGATGATTTCATGCCTCGATGAAACGAACTAAAATGAATTAAGACCCTAAAGTTACATTTTTAGTTTACCTCTTAGGTAGAAATACCTTAACAACATGACGTCATTATTGCCGTGAGAGACCTACTTTTTGATCAAGGTATGGAATTACTGTGTCAAGGTGTGCTCATGCGCAAAGAAAACCTAGAGGTGTACAATTTGTAAATGGTATACAATAAATAAAGCCTCACCGACATAGTCGACTGAAAAATTCTGTTCACACGTGCGATATCCTGGTATAAGCTTTTCAAGATATCGTACGCACAGTGACGTAACTACAATGGCGGCTTCAAACCATTTCCGCTTCCGATAATGCTTCCATGGAAATGGAGCATGGAAAACCCCACCGACACCAACAAACGTTGCATCTGGATTAATATTCTGAAAAAGAAAACAACAACTATTTTAACTAGGTTTTTGTGAATGATTATTCCATCGCTCCAAAACTAGATACAACTGCACGTGTGGTAGAACTTTAATTATCACATATAAAACACGATAAACAAGCATTGCATGGCAGAATTTCAGTTCTATTTCACCCACTGAGTAATCTTGAAATACACTGGTGCAGGGTGTAAATTTTTCCTGAAGCATGTTTTAGTGAATGTGATTGCTGAAGCAAGAGATAGGGCGTCAAAACTCTGTTTCTTTTTTATATGAAAAACTTACATTTTCAGGATCATGTGCAAAAATAATCTCCAGTATATGGGGTCATATCGAAATATTCTAACCGAGTGTTGAATTGTGTTGCCCGATGTTTGCTGATTTGTTTTTAATCTCACTGTCCATATATATAGTTTAATTCAAAACTATTGTAAAGCATTATACAAATAGCACCCATAAAGCTGTATTGCTTGTTGCATTTAATTTGAAACAGACAAGGCATAATTGGAAACATGTAAGTCAACGATTTTACCTAAACGAATGGAGTATGACAACAAATAATAAGTTTATTATTAAATAAATACAACATTAATAAAAGTCAACAAATAAAAGGAAAATCACATTAAAACTTACCACGGGTCTCTTAAAGGTCATTTTCTCATAACGATCATTTCCACTGTAGACATACGTTAATGATGAGAGATCGGGAGGGAAAGAAATGTCTGTGAATAGGTCGCTTGTATTGACCTTGCCATCCCACTTTAGTTTGGCCAGAACACTGCGCTTTATTCTGGAATAATTTTGGTTCGGTACCTCTCTATGCGTCTTTTTTGAGTTGCTCCAATAAGTCGCCATTTTGTTTTCCATATTTCCTTAAGGTTTATATCTATAACCAGTGTTTTTACCACTGAAATTTCAACAGCAATTACGTAACCATTAACGTACAGGCATACATATTTCTAACCAATGGAGAAAGAAGAAATCTGTCAACGAGCGCAACTTTTCTGTTGCATAAGGTCACGCTAACCATTGGTTTAGTTGACTTTATCTATTCTGCTACTTATTTCGAGTGTTCTATGGTTAATATCTACATTCATAGTGTATTAACTACGACCGAATCAATACCACGCGTTATGTAAAGGATACACGGGTATATTATATAAATACCATCAGTACTATATAATTGATAGATGAGAATAACTAATTACGTGTTTTATAGAAATCCACATTTGCCGTTTGTTCTATCTGCAATAGTTATAGTGATATAAACACATAATTAGTCCGTCCTTCTTGTGCAACAAGGCTATGATTACTCCATCACCACCAAACAACGATTAACTTGTGTACGTACAATGATATTTTCAATAATCCAGTACATCTGCACTTGTTACACAGCATCTTATATGTCCAGCGTTATCTATGATGACCATTCTCTGTTTAAGCTATATACTGAGGTGATGTAATGAGCTTCCTGCAAGAGACCGTTTACTACTGTAATGTCGTCACCACATTAGGTACCATGGCATTGTTATGAGACAGACGTAATGCCTTCCACGGAGAGGTGGGAACAACACAGAACATCACGAGTACAGTGACCAGGTGTCGCATGATACTGACGTGAACCAAGGAAACCAAGTCTTGCATCGTACGGTGCTACTAGAAACTTCTCTATATAGCTTTAAGCTTATTAAACAGTCGAAGACTATTAAATATTAAATGCAACAGATTGATGATCAACGTGAAGTAACAATCAATTTTTACTACAGCCACGCTTCAATATCGTGATGTGTTTGTGCTCACTATTACTACGAAATGCAAAATCTACAGAAATTCAAATAATTGAAACTCTTGAAATTTACACTAATCTCTGTAATTTCTTGAAAAAATGTCTAAATATTTTATCCTTCTCTTTAATATATATTTGTTACGCAATTCAAATAGCAAATGCTCGAATTAGATTATTTAGATCCGCAAAAACTAATTTAATACACACAATTAATCATTTAAAAATCGATGTGATGATTTGCTGCATGGTCTGAACCATTTAATGCACACCATCGTTATTTGATTCGCACAATAAAACATTTAAAAGGCCAGTGTGAAATATTAATCCCCTCACGTTCAAATTTTCTTTATACCGTAAAAATGCATCATACGGTATGAAATTCGTTTTATACGGAAAAGTAGGCAATCTATACAGT
>JAUMGZ010170867.1:0-15001 GCA_032359645.1 Pododesmus macrochisma | reverse complement strand
ACGACGGACGACGGACGACGGACAGGATTTGTATGAGAAAAGTCCACTTTGGACCTTTGGTCCAGATGGACTAAAAACACCTACATGTAGATTAATCCAATAATATATACGGTATATTTAATTAAGACACAAGTATGTTTTACCTATTAAGCTTTGACCTGTTTATTTATAATAAGAAACTGTGTTCCTTTTTTCATATAAGCATGTTTCCAACTTAAATCTATGTAAGACATCACTTACCATTCATGACTTCTTGTCGTTTTCTATCCTTTGGTCTAAGCTTTTTATAAATATCTTCAGGGATTATAGTTTTTAACACAGGTAACTCTGGCTCCACTTCAAAGTCTGAGTCTTCACTTAGTGTCTGTTGAATGTGATTGACTGCATCTAGAGAGGTGCTGGGACTATCCACACTTCTACAATAACATGTTCAGAGTGTAAATCTTACTTCTTCAAAGTACCAAAATAAAGCTAGTCTCACTTCATCACATGGTCAAATTTAAAGTCAATGTTCACAATATACATCTTCATTAAATATTCAATTTTTTAATAAATAAAATATATAAATCTAGTAGCATTTGAAGGTTACTTTAAAATTATGTTTAAAATAAATTAGTAATATTATTTAACAAGACCCCTTGCTACATATTTATACAGAAAAAAACATAGTATCCCCTGTATGTATTTTAGCACTTTAGAGGATAATTACCTGTTAGAAAGACTTGAAGCAGACGAACTGTTGGAGTGGAGGGCCCTTAAAGCACTCTCATCCATATCTACATCACTGTAAGTAAATAATAATCATAATGCAAGAAGCTGACAAGACGGTAAATTTGTAACTCTTTTAAACAGTGGATTGATCCACTACATGCCTGCAAACTTTTATACAACTCCTATGTTTAATTATACAGTGGATTGATCCAAAACCTGCCTGCAAACTTTTATGTAATTTCTATATTTATACAGTGGATTGATCCACTAACTTCAGACACTTTTTCCTACAAGACAAGTGATTCAATTTTGAAAAATAGTAAAACAAATTGTGAGATTTGTCACCGAAACTAAAGCATAGAACACCTAGATCTATAATGTAGACATTATGTATAAACATGTTAAAGCCCATCACTGAACACTTAACTCTTGCTCACAGGCAATTCAATATGGTGGATTCATGCCTGTAATATTTCTTGGCATCTTAGATAATTGAATAACAGTATTTAAGTTTTAAGAACATAGGTGTGAAAAGAATTTAACAAAATAAATCAAGTGCGACTTAGATAAGATGTAAATAAGAAAATACAAAAATTACAAACCATAAAGGAAAGTTGGTTTATTGCATATTAAAACAGCAGCAACAGCAATGAAATGACAGACATAACAACATGTTCATGCTGGGTAAATGATGATGTTAGAAAGGATGAGGTGGTTAGGTTAACTGTATACTATTGTGGTAACATATATTGACAAAAAAATAATATTTCTTCACGGCTATGTATTGTAATAACACAAATACATGTATACTTAAGCAGGACATCAGCTGATCTTAAACCTTTATACAAAATAATTGCCATAAGAAATAAAAGAGCAGTTCAAAACACAAAGACTTTTTTTTATTAAAAATCAAAAATTGTAATTCTTACAATCTAGTTTATTTAACTGTGTAAATAGATTTAAGACTTCATTTATAATACTATACATGATCCTATCATGTAGGATGATACACATACTACAACAACATGTCTGACCAGAGTTAAAACGTGACTGTAATGTGAGTCATCAGCAGTTAGTAAGAATTAGTTAAAGGGAAGGTTGAAAGTACATGTATACATAGGAGATTCACGAAATAGACTTAGTAATACAACATAAAGGTTCTTTCATTTCACAATTGCAGCTTTCCATATATTTCAAATTTTTCACTCCTCAAAAGAGTAGTCTCCCCTTTATCCTGCTTGTCATATGAGTGATGTCAGTAGCAAATACAATCTTTTATGATTCAATGCAGTAATTAAACGAAACTTGAATTAAAATAATATACATCTACTGTCATTTGTTGAAACAGTTTCAAAAGAAAAAAATTCTATCAAAGCTTTATATATTTAAAGCCTGAATATTCGTTGGCAAAATGATATATTTCTTTGCATTAGCCTATCAAAATAACCTGATATGTCATTGGACAAGTATCTGTCTACTGTAGGTAGTGACAAGACTTGCCTACAACTTTGTTATCATCTCTCAATGACATTCTAAGGTCTCCTCAGTTCATCACTACATTGATATATTCAAAGCAAGTGTACTTATTTAACATCCCTATTATCTGACACAGGTTATTTTGACAACAGCCTTGTATAAAATTACCATAAATGTAATATATAATGTATACCTGAAGCTTGAGCAAATCAAACTGAATTTAAATAATTAACCAGAAACATGCATTTTAAAACTTAAAATAAAGTTTCAAATTAACCAAAAACCATGCACACAAAATATAGTTGGTTTTATAATCACCAATATACTTTTAAAATTAAGTATTGATTTTATTTTTGATTAAATCAAAACTCCATTACCAAAACAATTATTGTTTACAATTTAATTGTATAAAAAAAATTTCCTTAACACTTCCAAACTAGTTCAAAACTCATGCTTGTCCACCAAGGTTAAGATGCAAAATGTCCTGAGAATGTAGAACAGTTTACACAAGGAAACACTCATGCAAGATTGAGACAACATGAGTTAAGTGACTCTTCATTCAACCAGGACAGTGGAATAGCCATTCATGTGTAAGAGTTTACCTTTTCGCTCTGCGTGCTGGCCGATCTCCTCTCGAGTCTCCACGACCTCTAAGACTCTCAGACCTACCCAGGTCTGATCCTTTCCTAAAAGAATTATTTGGGGGTAAAATGGATTTATTTGATCTGTTAAATCTACTTTCAACCTTCACAATAGTTCTTGTATTTAAAATAAAATACAGGAACTTAAGATGAAAACAAGCAAGCATTAGGTACCAATACATCTGAAAAATAAGTGTGCTGACAAATCCATGGTCAGTTTTATACACCATAAAAACATCCTTACTTTTAACAAAAGTAACCTGGTGTGTACAATAAAAACAAAGCCTCACTGTACATGAGTTCTTAGATTATAAATATATCCCGTTCAATGATAAAATACTTCAAGATACATGACATTCCTCCGAGTGTATAAACCAACCACCAGTGCTACAGTACTGACCAGACATAACCTCATAAAATACAAATCTTTAAAAGTAGCCTAAAGTCAGAGTGAAAAGATTCATATAATCAGGGAATAAGAGGACTTTTTGTTTAATGTTTTCAATTTTTCAATAATTTTAAAAGTTCATAATTTTTATAAAAAATACACTTAATGAATAATTAGATGTTTAAGTATGCATGAAAAAATTACCTTAATAATTTGGAACCATATTAGTTTTTTAGAATGTCAAGTTATTTCTAGTCTGTACTGTGCTGTTTTTCTTGTAAGTACTCAGGATACTATTAGAATTAGTGTATAAACAAACACTGGTAATGAAGACAGACACCAATGAAAGACAAGGTTGACAGAACTGACAGGTGAAAGACAAGATAGACAGAGACAATATAAGTGAAAGACAGAACAGACGTAAGTGAAAGACAGACACTGGATGAACATGTGATGATAACATGATGAAATCTAACTAGTTGCAATGCACAAAGATAATGTTAAATTACAGAACGTGTTTTAACACGACCACATCTTAACTCATTATATGTTGATACACAATGCTAACAATGATGTTACCCTTCCCTGTTGATCGTATAACCTCTATGCAAGGTCAACAGACTCTGACAGACTTCACAAGAAGGAAGTCCCTTTTTATCTGTATTTTTCTCTTGACATTTAAAAAAGAAACTTCTTGAAACTTCTAGATCTACAAATTTCTACTTTCTAGAATATATGAAATTCTCATAAAAATAAGTCAGCTAGTCTGTCATTTTTTCATTTCTGGATAAATGAATGTGTAATGTATATCAAACTATAACTGCTCATCGCCGTCTATAAATTTCTACTTTTTAGAATATATAGATTTCTGTTGCTGTTGCTTCTTTCACTTTTGAATGTTTTAATGTATATGAAAATATAACCACTGTGTATGACAAGTTGACATCTTGATTTTTATTTGATTCATACCTGTGTGTGCTTTCAGTCTCTGAAGAGCGTTTCTTGTCTGTAGATGGCGTAACAAGCTGATCATACTTGTCCACTAACTTGCTAACTGTATGAGGATTTTCTTTAAGATTTGCTGCAAAATGTAAAAATTCATTTGTATGATATGTTTCTTACAATCCTATATAAGAAATTAGAATTAATATAACCTTTGGAAAACTGTAGTAAATGTACCATTGATAACACCATAAAACAATGGCGTGTCAGCAAGGGTCCTGCAAAATGCATACCATTTATTGGTTATTTTGTATGATTAATCTTTGCAGTGTTTATTGGTGTTTCTAGTTGTTTAGTGTTCAAGAAAAAGAGCAAAGTAAAAAAAGAAATTTATAAAACAAAACATGCAATATTCATGGTATAAACAAAATTATTGCTTATAAATAAAAATTTAATAAAAGTAGTGCTTCAAATATTCATAGAAAAATAAGATAATGAAATTTAAACAGATTAAACAATATGGCTGATATTTATCTATCAAATGTATAAATGGTGGCTTCAAAAATTATGAATGATACAAACATGTCATAGTGATCAGGATAACACTGAACATGTCGGAGTGTAGAGGACATTATAATGATACAAAATTTGTACTATTCCATAGAATAACTTTTTCTTCATGTGAAATGTTACATACAATGATAGATGTTACACAAAAGAATGTTTCTTGAAGATGAAACCCTTAAATAATTATTAAGGAGCATTTAAAACTGAAGCCAAGGTTAAACTGAAGATCTCTGAAGCCTTACCTAGATCTGCTTCATCGTCGTCTTTGACAGACTGAATATTAAATGTTGTGTTAGACTGGGGCCCAGGACTGCCTGCTTCCACAGGCTCTTTAACTGTAGGATATGCTGAAAATAAACAAAGATGACACCTTTAATAAACCCTGAAAACCTTAACAAACTTCTAGCTTCTGCAGTGGCTGCATGTATTCTGTTCTGCATTCAATGTAAGATACTCAGGTAAGTCATTCACTTAAGACAAGAACTAGCAACCATTGACACAAAAGGAATGTAATAAGATTTTTAAGTATTTAAATGAAATATTTTCCTTTGGCATTCCTTCATATTATGCAAAAATATATATACAATTTCTTTGTATTAGTAAATTACAATACATAACATTAACCTTTAAAAATCACACACTCACGCACATATATATATGTACATACTTCATCATTATTCATGATTTGATTATCCTCAACGAAATCTGTCACCATTTATTTTTATAACAAATATTGCACCAGTCAATTAAAAATTGACCTAACTGATAATATTTTTATTTTATGTGACATAATTTTTTTTATATTACTGTGCTGATAAATTCAAATGTTTATTGACGATTGAACGCCATTCAACAACTGTTATTACACAATGGTACTGAGATACAGTGTCCATGGCATACATTAAATTGCCTGAGAATTAGTTGTGACTTTTAATTGACTGGTAGGTAAAAACAGCTTACATGCACTTTATTAAAAGATAGCCAGCATGAAGTGTATACAATTATATCTGTCAGTTAATTCAACAATTTTTAATAGCTTAATATTAAAGTTGCTTAGAGCTGTTCCTGAATTAACCATATGGAAGGGGTGAGAGGCACTTTTTCAGAGGCCCTATCACCTATTAAATATTAATACTGATTTTATACAAGGAATTACCGGGTATAGGCTGATCAGGTTTGAACCTCACCGCCCATAATATTAATTACAGGTGTGCCCAATCCTCCCATACAGTTAATTCTGGAACAGCCCTTACTGATCACATAGCCACTGTGGGGCTTATATGGTTATAAACCATAACTGTTTGTTAGTTATAAGTGCTGTATATAAAGATCAGATTTTGAAGCGCCATAAGAACTTCCGGTAATGACAATTGTATTCTCCCTATTTCTGGTTATTAATCTCTATGTTGCTATATGCTTTACACCACTCCCTCCCATCCAATTTTTCCTCAAGACTCACCATAAAATTGTGGCCACACAATTCCACTTTCTACATGCTTTATTGTATGGTGCAATAGATTTAGAAAAATGCGGGAATCCCCCAGTTTTAAAATGCAAGTATTTTGCAACATCGATTTATTTATACATACTATATAACTTGTTAAGTTGTAGCTTCCTAAATGCATGTCATTGTACACATTAAGGTATAACCTATTTTGTTTTCTTTGATGCCTAGCTCTATTTTACAATGTCAAGTATGAATATCAGCAGCTAAATAAAATTTCAAACATTTCTTCAAGTAATTGTGACACCATTTACTAGCAAACTAATTTTGGAAAAGAAAACATATTGATATCAAATAATGATGAAGAGCAGTATAAACGTATGATTGTTCTTGTACAGTACTCAACTACTATAGATAGATATATTCTAGCAATATATAAACATATTTACACGGGTAAAATAGACTGTCAACAACAGCTGATGATAGTTAAGTATTTATTTATGTGTTGTGTTAGGCCTGTGTAAGTTAACACTTAAATTGCAATTTTGTAATGATGCACATGTTTCAAATTTTTATAAAAAAGTACTGGTTAACAAGTTAACAATCATCTTAATGTCATATGTCCTTAACCTCTTCAGAAGGTTACAATCATTTAACACTGAGATACATTGTCTCAATACACGTTTGTATCACCCTACAGTGAGATTCAATGTCTATGTGTACATGTTTGTATCACCCTACAGTGAGATTCAATGTCTATGTGTACACAATTGTATCACCCTACAGTGAGATTCAATGTCTATGTGTACAGGTTTGTATCACCCTACAGTAAGATTCAATGTCTATGTGTTAACATTTGTATCACTATACAGTGAGATTCAATGTCTATGTGTACACGTTTGTATCACCCTACAAAGAGATTCAATGTCTAAGTGTACACATTTGTATCACCCTAGAGTGAGATTCAATGTCTATGTGTACATGTTTGTATCACCCTACAGTGAGATTCAATGTCTGTGTGTACACGTTTGTATCACCCTACAGTGAGATTCAATGTCTATGTGTACACATTTGTATCACCCTACAAAGAGATTCAATGTCTAAGTGTACACGTTTGTATCACCCTACAGTGAGATTCAATCTCTATGTGTACACATTTGTATCACCCTACAGTGAGATTCAATGTCTATGTGTACACGTTTGTATCACCCTACAGTGAGATTCAATGTCCATGTGTACACATTTGTATCACCCTACAGTGAGATTCAATCTCTATGTGTACACATTTGTATCACCCTACAGTGAGATTCAATCTCTATGTGTACATGTTTGTATCACCCTACAGTGAGATTCAATGTCCATGTGTACACGTTTGTATCACCCTACAGTGAGATTCAATGTCTGTGTGTACATGTTTGTATCACCTTACAGTGAGATCCAATGTCTATGTGTACAGGTTTGTATCACCCTATGTGTACAAGTTTGATAAGTTTGATGTATTTTTGATTTAACTAAGTTTATACATTTATATATATATATATATATATATATATATATATATATCTGATGTATACTTATTTAATTTTGTGATAGTCATTACAATTCAGAGTCATTACAATTCAGTGTCTTCATACTTAAAGAACACACTAAGATAGATATTCTATTAGCTAAAATATACCAGAATTCGGAAATATACCTTTTCACAATTACTTTCATATAAAACATGTATTTCTCTGTTTAAATTATCAAAGTAAATCCACTCTTCCCGTATCAAATGTACACCATGTTATTATACAAAGTTAACAGTAATACAGTAATACAGTGTATAGTGATAGTTAGTTATAACATTAGAGTATCTACACCATAAGTAGCTTTAACATTTGTTATATACCTGACGTCCACAAGTCGGGGATAACCATACGTACAACACTCCCTAAACAAAGGTCATACATGCCATCAATAACATCATCAATACATCCCTCAACATTATCAAGAAGAACAACACTGACATTAATTTCAGACATTTAAACATCCTGTAATGGATACTGATTGATATAATGTTGGACCCAGTTTCATCAACACTATCATCAAATTTCCAGATTGTTTACTATTTCAATAACAGACATACTATATATATCAGAAATGTGATAGCAATTGAATGAATGCAATGTTTTAGTATAATGAAGTTTGTTCTTTTAAGTTAGTATTCACAAATTGTTGAGATAGAACTGTTTGTACTTTATGAACAGCATTTTGCTGCAAATCAGTGTATTAGTGATTTGCTTAAGAAAAAAAGTTGTGCAATTCTTGTATGTTGACAATAAATCAGTTTGAGGGATTTGCTACAACAAATGATATTTTACTAGTTATTTTGTATAACCCACTATTGGTGAATAGGTCTGTATTGTTCTAGTTATTTTGTATAGTCCACTATTGATGAATAGGTCTGTTTTAAATGTTCTAGTTATTTTGTATAACCCACTATTGATGAATAGGTCTGCATTAAATGTTTTAGTTATTTTGTATAACCCACTATTGATGAATAGGTCTGTATTAATTGTTCTAGTTATTTTGTATAACCCACTATTGATGAATAGGTCTGTATTAATTGTTTAATTGTTTTGTGTAACCCCCTATTGATGAATAGGTCTGTATTAATTGTTCTAATTATTTTGTATAACCCACTATTGATGAATAGGTCTGTATTAAATGTACTAGTTATTTTGTATAACCCACTATTGATGAATAGGTCTGTATTAAATGTTCTAGTTAATTTGTAATACCTATTTTAGAAGAGTAGATTGTTTATTGATCTAGTGATTCTGTATATATAACCCATTGGAAATGGTGGTTTTGTAGACTAAATTTGTACCTGTTTTATCTTTTCTTGTGAATATGGATGACTTAGGTCGCTTCTTTTTACTGCATATATCTTCCACCTTGTCTAGACACTTCATGTGTATGTTCTGTTCACAAGCTGTAAAATAAACCATATAGGTATTTCCTTTAAATGCATAACTGTTTATCAACTGACTGACTACTTGTTGTGAAAATATAGACTTAAAAGACTCATTAAACTTAAACAGTATAAGCTTTTACTGTTTTCTGTTAAACAAGAGGCCCATCGGGCCTTAACAGCCATCTGGTTGAAATGGGCCAAAAACTAAATATTTCCATTTGACTACTTTTGACCCCACGGTCATGCCTTAAACAAACTTGGTTCACCAAGCCCTTAAGAAATTACATAACAAGGCATTAAGCACAAGGCCTTCAAGTTCACAAGAATTTTTTTTTTAAATTTTGTCAAATTCCCTGTAAGTGGCACCCCCTGGGGACTAACCACCATCATTTGAACAAACTTTTTACCAATGTTGGGTGAAATTGATCCTGTAGATTTCGACAAGAAGTCAAAAATGTGAAAAAAGTAACATATTTACTCAATTTATAGTGTTGAACTTTCATCCCCGAACGCGTAATCTATTTTTGACCACAGGGTCATCTTGAACAAATTTGATTCTTCATGTCCCAAAGTGACTACATACTAACGCATTAAGCTCAAAGGCCATCTAGTTTATCAAAAGATTTTTGAGATTTTGTCAATTTTTTCCCCAAAAAGGCGCCTCCTGGAGTTTTGGACAGGAAGTCAAAAATGTGAAAGTTAACAAATTTCCCATAGTGTTGAACTTTGACCCCAAAATGTGCAACCTATTTTTGACCCAAGGGTCACACCTTGAACAAACTTGGTTCTCCATGCCCTTAAGTTACTACATACCAAATCATGAAGCACTAGGCTTTCTAGTTAATTAGAAGATTTTTTAAAATTTTGTAAAATTTCCCCCCTTTAGGCGACACCTGGGGGCCAAGACCCTTCATTTGAACAAATCTGAATCCCCTTCCCTTCCAAGGGATACTTCCTCCCAAGTTTGAATTAAATTGGTCCAGTGGTTTGGGAGAAGAAGTCGAAAATTTGAAAAGTTAGCGACGACGAAGGACAGGATTTGTATGGGAAAAGTCTACCTCAGACCTTTGGTCCAGATGTCTGAACTTAAGCACATAATAATTGTGGTAAAAGATTTAAATGCTCACAGTATCACATATAACTTTCTAATATCGATGATGGTTGTTTTTTAAGGTGTTTCCCCCCACTTTGTAATAAACAAGCTTCATCCTTTGAATGTTTTAACTAGAAATATTAATCTATCTATCAAATTTCAACAAAATACATTTTATACAATTTTTGCTTTTAATACCACTTATCCTATAAATAAAATAAATATCAGAAGTGGTGAGCCTCCTTACGGCAGCATGATTTATGGGGGGAGGGGGGGAAACAGATTACATATAATAAACTGTTACATTTTCTCTTTAGTTTCTTGCCCTATGTTTAAATTTTAAATATCCAATAAATTACATGTTAGTAAATACTACAATTCATGATGACTGACATACTTACATGTACACTGACTTCCCTGGTAACCTATACCCCAGATAACACTGTTACACACCATACACTGTTCTACTTTCAAGTGATGTGCTTGCTGGAACTGGTGACCTTTTATAGACTGTTAAAGATAGGAAAAGTATTAAAATCAAAAGAACAAGATATACTTTTAAATGATTTATTATCAAACGAGAACTGTTGCCTAATGGCAGACTAATACCCACCACTTCCAATATACATGCCATCATTTTCTGGATAAAAGAAACGAGAGGCAAATTGGACAATCCATGTATAGTTGTATTGAATCATATCTAGATCTAATGTATGTCATTAAACAAGTACACATTAAAGTCCTTTTTCTTAGCTTGGCTGTGGACATCATCATAGATGACATACAAACAATTTACAAAAGCCATTATGAAATTGTTCAATAGTGGGTTCCCCCCCCCCTCCAAATGCTATAAATATATCTACTAGTATATCAATGGTATAAATAGTCTTTACCCTTTTCTTTGGTTGACTGCCGAGCCTGCTGATACCCTTTCGGTCCTTCAATACAAAACTTGGAATTCTATCAATACTCGAGTGTTGCTTGTTAATGCCGACAGTTCGTAGGAATGTACATATAGCCCCAGCTATGGCTTGTTCTCGAACGTCAAGCTCGTCTGGGTCATTTTGTCTGTAAAGGTATATATAGAATGGTGCACTGTTATTAAAGTACATTTGATATCTGTAATATAATAGACAGATTTCTCAGATAAAGTCAATAGGGCCCTTGTATATTAAAAGTTTTTATGTGTATAAAATACAATTTATGTGTTTCAATAGAGGTAAGGTGTTGATTTGCAAAAGTAACTTAACAACACAGTGATATTTGGTTTACTGTGAAAGTGATCATGCATCCAACATATCAATACTTTACAGTTGTTATACTCACAAAGCTTTGTCTACATGTTTTACTAGGTATCTTCCTGTATCCTACATATCAATACTTTACAGTTGTTATACTCACAAAGCTTTGTCTACATGTTTTACTAGGTATCTTCCTGTATCCCACATATCAATACTTTACAGTTGTTATACTCACAAAGCTTTGTCTACATGTTTTACTAGGTATCTTCCTATCACTTCATACTCTTCACTCTTTCTCATGTTGTCTTTCACGTCATGGGCTCCAAACATGTTACCCATACCTGAAATAAAATATCACTTTCTAATAGAATACAATAAATTCAAAGATAAAGTAGAAGGTCTTTATATGTCTTCTACATAAATGTAGTCAGTGATGTAAGTGTATTTGTGAATGTCCCTGGTTTGCTTGTATATAGACCACTTTTAACATGTTTATCCCTTCAAACTAAAATCAGGTGATATATTGCTGTCAGTCTGTAGCTGGTAGATGAGTTTATTTTCACACAGTATCTTCAGTTCCATGGATTGGATTTAATTCAAATGTTGTATGCTAGTTCCCTCTCAAGTAAGGAAGAACACTGTCCATTTGGGTGCATATGTAAAAGCTCAAGGACAGTGCTACTCAAACATTAATATATACTTGAGTTTGGTTCTATGTAATATCTGTTGTCCCTTTACCTCGATTAAAGTCAAATTCTTTTTAGGAAAGGAAATACCCTGTTGATTGTGGGGTTCATGGGTCAAGGTTTGTTTGTTCTCTATTTAAAAGTCTTAAGTGATGTTAAATTTCCATTGTACTAATAACTATCACTAAGAGACAATTCTACACACCCATATCTTTCTTCTGCCTAAAGAGCTGTAACTGATTCTGGATTTCTGGCACGACTGCTACACGTGCTGGCTGGAACACAGCTCTTAATGCATCCTCCTTGTCAAACTTATATGTTAATACTTTGTCTACTTCTATAATGATACTGTCTTCAACAGTCACTCTCAAAGGCTGAAATGGAAAT
Source organism: Pododesmus macrochisma (assembly GCA_032359645.1). NCBI lineage: Eukaryota > Metazoa > Mollusca > Bivalvia > Pectinida > Anomiidae > Pododesmus > Pododesmus macrochisma. The sequence goes on along the minus strand of JAUMGZ010170867.1, from coordinate 2,466 downwards.
TAAATCATCTTTAATTTCTTGAATGGATGTAGAATGACTGAGATTTAAAACATAAAACACCATCTATGCCCTTGTTGGGATTTTTGTTGGCATGCTATTTCTCAAAACTGTAGCCTTGTTATTGTAACATTTCATAAGTAGAACACAATTGGAAATATCCATTAACCATCATTTTTCTCTAATCTAAATTACATTTATCTATTGTAATTAAGAGAAACTTTAATGACAAATATGAATCATTAATGAAAGTTAAAAAAAAAAAAAAAAAATAGCAAATGAAATAGTACTTACTGCTCCAATCACCAAGAAAGTGGAGTGAATTTCAAATGCCCATTTCTTCAATTCTTTAGTTGAGCCCTGGGTCTGACTATATACATTGGAGGTCAGGTAGAACAACTGTAAAAGATTTATATGTATATCTTATTATATATTACAAACAAGTATTCAGGCAATGATGAAAGCTCCTACATTAACAATATCAATTCAAATAGTGTATGTCACACAGTAAACTTATTAATAACCACTTAACTATAAAACAGTTTTACAGTCTGCACCTACAAGTTTTTCAAGCTGAAGCACTGTAGATGTAATATGTGCAAAATAATATATTCTACTGTACAATACATGTATATAGCAGAATTAAAGAAAATTTCACCAGTCAGAACCACATTTTACTAGTCAGGATGTCAGACTAGAGCCTTATGTCGCAGACTGAAAACAGATATTTCCAAATAAGCTAAATATTGTATGTTTTTCTTTTCTTTATCAGTACAGGTTTGTGAATGAATTCTCAATAACAAGAAAACTCCCATATAATTTCAGAAACTTTACACAGAACATACTTTCTGAGAGACTTACAATTGATGATGGGTCATGATTCTCTTGGAGTAGAAAATTCAGGAACACAGCTGTATGAGCTGACCGGTTTTCTAAATATTGAAGACTTTTGAAAGGTCCATGATCATCAGTCTGTAATGTACAATAATATCAAATATTAATAATCACTTTGTCTAGAAATAAAGTTTTCTTACTTTGGTGGCTGAGGTGTCAATACGTTGCTCATATCATACACATGAGAGAATCATATCAAAATTAATTGTGTCTCCAATTACAGTACTGTCTTAATGTATTGCAATTACTGATTCCTTTGTAAGTCTTTAAGATGTAAAGAACATAAGAACCATTCATATATCTGTGTGCAAGATAGGGATATTCAAATCAAGAAGGTTACAATCTATACAAAACCACAGGCTTTGTCAAGGGTTTGCTCTAATTTGTAAACCCTGAAGGTGGAATATCCGCTAATCTTCTCCACAAGTATTTTTCTCATATATTATTTGTGTTTTGTGTTGTTTAAAATAAGTGTTAAAATTTTTACATCTCAAAAGGTTCAAGATGCAAAAAAAATTGAGAGCAGCACTGAAAAGATAAGGCTTTGTTCAGCTAGTTTATAATTAAGTATAAACTATTAAATAAAGTGTATTAGTTTTTTTTTTTTTTTTTAAAAAAAATGATTTTTTTATGTTTGAAGGGATTGAAATTTGAGAAAACTGCCAGAAATGTAATTTCATGCCACATTAAAGCTGCAATCAGGATGTCACACTTCAAAAGTGATATGATTTCATTATTGTAGTTCCACATTACATGTTAAAAGACAGACAAAACAATATGATACAAGACAGAGAAAAACATCATTAGTGCGCTGCATAGAATAATTCTATCTTCTATATCCAGATATGGGAGAAAAAGAAATACATATTAACCGAAGGTAATCTATCTATAGCAGATACGCATCTATAAATAATGCATGAACTAGTTTTTAATGAAACACGATAGTTTGAAGAGCTAGAAATTATTAATCGATCTATGAAAGATCAGAAAAGGATACATATAACAATATATATACATATTAATATAGACAGAGCCCTATTAAAACCTCAAAACATGCAGAAAAAGTATATATATATATATATAATACAAACAAAGAACCAAGCAGAATAAACTTTAATCTTACAAGAAGATTGAGACTTGAGTAATAATTAACAAGTATGTGAAATGTACAAATTAAGACATGTAGTTTTCAAAAAGGTAACTCATGAATCATATAGAACAATAACCAGTGCACCATATATTCATGTATGTAGATAAAAATTATTATAAGACTCTTTCATATATGTGTGTGTAAGATAGGGATATTCCACCGAAGGGGGGTTCAATTTGTAATCCCCTCGGGTGGAATATCCCTATCTTACACACACGTATATGAAGGTGTATTTTTCTCCTATTATATCTGTGTTTTGCATTGATTTACATAAGTTTGAAGCAATTGAAATTTGAGAAAAGTACTTTTGCACCATGTTTATGCTGCATTTAATACGTCACAATTAAAAAGTGACGCAATTTGATTGGTTATTTCCCACATCACGTGGGTATGTAAGATAGATTTTTCTTACATGGCTTTCTTTC
>JAUMGZ010170856.1:2957-15002 GCA_032359645.1 Pododesmus macrochisma | reverse complement strand
ACAGATGGGTGATTAGGGGAATTTATTATAGATGAATGATTAGGGGACTTTATAATAGATGTGTGATTAGGGGACTTCATTATAGATGTGTGATTAGGGGACTTTATTACAGATGGGTGATTAGGGGAATTTATTATAGATGAATGATTAGGGGACTTTATAATAGATGTGTGATTAGGGGACTTTATTAAAGATGTGTGATTAGGGGACTTTATTATAGATGTGTGATTAGGGTACTTTATTATAGATGAGTGATTAGGGGGATTTATTATAGATGTGTGATTAGGGGACTTTATTATAGATGAAGGGCTCTAGAAAATAGTGGTTGTTTTTTTACCTTTAAACCACAATTTAAATGGGACCAAAAGTGAGTGTTATGTAGAATTTTTACTTTATTGTGGATCTTATTCTTCATTTATATATTCATTTTGAATTTCAATTGGGAAAATGTAATTTTTGTTAAATGTTAAAGCGCGTTAACTCATCATGGATATAACAAAGTAATCAACTACTCACATTACATTCTAGTAAAATTAACTGTTCATGCAATAACTGTGCAATTATTTTTCTTCAAAGTGAATTTATAGTGGAATAGGAGCTTGTATATATACATATAGTAAACCAGAATATGTAATTAACGTTATATTGTGGAATCATACAAGGATGAATAAATATCAGTTATTTAATTGATCTCATTAAAATCTGAACCTTCACCAAACTCTGTGAGCAAAGGGATTTAACAACATTGTATCAGGAGTCACAAATTACTTCATAGGAAGTATATCATTTGATATGGGGATACAAATAATTTTTAATGTTTTTTTGCCTATATAAGCTAAAAAGATCAAACTGATATGACATCTGTTGTAATGAAATCAGATCACTTTCCTTAAGGAGTTTATTGAAAATTCTAACTAAAACAATTGCCATTTATGTATGTATTATATAATATTATATCAAAATGGTGTAATAAAATGTGAAATTATTCGTTACCAGTCTTTTGTTGCTTAATTTATTTAAAGTTTTTGCAAGCATGTACAATCTGGTAATAGATATTACATTGGTAGTTAGTTATTAGATGCTGTGTCATTATAGTAGATGGATTATAAAGACTGGTCTACTCAAAGTCAGTATAATGTGTCTCAAAAATTTGGTTGGTTTTATGTCATTTTTTAATGCAGGTCTCAGTGTACAAGTTTATTCTGGTGGTGACTTTTTAATGGGGCTACTGCAGCTGTTTGTTTGTCAATATCATTTGTTCTGTTGATCTTACCAGTATTCCTTCTTGTTTTTGACAGTGCCATATGTCTTCAGAAAAATGTAAGGCCTGATTGGGAGCTTATATAATTACAAGCAACAAAAAGGGAGTACTTCTTTTAAACTGCAATACTGAACAATTATTAACTTTGACTGGTTTCTATAAAAATTTGATGTGATTAAACAAGGATTTCTTTGAGATGAACAATTATATGACAAACTGCAGGTGCAATCACATATGGGTTTCTTCCAATAGTTCATTCAGATAGAATAGTGCTTTTAATACAAGAATAACATCTTATTTGTACAAGAATAACATCTTTTATTTACAAGAATAACATCTTATTTACAAATTAAACACCCAAACAAGGTCCATAACTCAAGACTTTAAACAACAACTCATCTTTCTATCTCTCTTATTTAATATGGTAGAGACTATTCCTTGCATTGGCATTTTAAAATTGCAGTTTAGCAAGAGGTGAAAAAATACTACATCAGAAAAGTCATTGTACATGTTTTAAACAATGTATCGGATACAAGTTCATGATGTTGTATACATTGGACGTCGACATGTACAACTTTTGAAGACAAATAAAGCTATTTTATGGTCCTACAAATGCAATATTAATGCAAGCTTTAAAGTTGTTCTTTTTATTAATTAATGAATGATCTGATCAACTACAAACAAAAAAATTCAAGGTCACCTTCAGATGAAAATACAGGTATCTTTAATTCCAACAACAAAGGTTATATATATATTTAATATATACATGTATCATAGCTGCCAAGTCTACCCCATAAATAGTGATCAAGACTGTCTATTTGTATACTTATATTTTGGCCATTCATGCTTTATCGATCTCCCTCGCGAAATTTCCTATTTTCCCCATTATTTCTTTCTTCAACATTAAATCACCAAAAAAACTAAAAAATAATCCTAACTACAACTGTTCAAGGTTGGCAGATATGATACATGGAAAACATGTAACAAAGTAATTTTGTTGTTACCAATATTAATTTGGCATCAAATAGTTACTTTCGTAATCAAACAAGAAAAGTGGATATTCATGCAATGACTAGAAATTGAATAAGTGCATGTGTCTTTTGCCCTGGGACTTTAACTTTCATGCCTACAAGTTGACATCTTGAAAAGTTTGTTTATCAGTACAGAACTACTAGCGACTGATAGCTATACATATTCTCCACCCTTGATAGTGTTTAAGAAGAGAAAAACTTTGGAACATCCATTGTGAAAGAAAAAGATGTGTACCTATATAGCTACCAGTATTCTAATAATAATTAAGGCCTTTAATTTCAAGTACCTATACAGTTGGTCACAGATTGTAAATCTTAGTTTCAGTATCAAAAGCCTTTTTTGATACTATAATTTAGTGTCATTTTAAAATTCATAGCAACAACATCTCTAGGTCAGGCAGCACTTTTGAGACAAGAGCTCGTTGTTTTTTCTTTTCATGCAGACATTGTTTGGCTATGTCATAAATCTTATTGGCTATGCAAACATTCCAGTCTCCACCTCGCTTGTCTAGAAAATCGGTAATGTCATTTTCGTCGCAATTGTTTTCAATGTGACTCCATAAGTCTGACTCCTCGCGTCGATGATCAGTGGGAGCTAACCCTGTTAAAACTTCAATTAGCACAACTCCAAAAGCGAAAGAATCTAGTTTTGCAGAAACATCAAATCGGACCGCTTCTGGGGCCATGTAGGCTGATGTGCCAATCACTTGAAATGTGGAAGCAGCTGTATTTCCATCACCAGATGGGGCTGGTCGAACTGTTGCAAAATCTCCAACTTTTGGAATAAAATTCTCATCCAATAAAACGTTTGCACTTTTGACATCACGATGTACAATTTTTGCAACATTGTTGAGAAATGAAATTCCTCTAGCTGTACCTTGTACAATTGTGATTCTCTGTGTCCATACCAATGGTGCAGTACCATGATAACAGCAAAGTCTGTCTTCCAGTGAGCCATTTGACATATATTCATAGATAAGACACTTCTTATGTCCTTCAACAGAGAATCCAATCAGTCGAACAATATTTTCATGCCTCAACTTTGACAACATTGTCAATTCTGTATTAAATTGCTTCTCCATCAATGGATCATTCTCTTGTTTTAGTTTTTTCACTGCCATCTTGTAGCCATTTGGCAGTACACCTAGAAAAACGGTGCCAAACCCTCCACAACCAATAACATTACCTCCCTTAGAAATATCCGCTTCTGCGAAATCATTGGTATACTGTCTCAGTTGACTGTATGGGAATGTTTCTGAGTTGAAGTCTGGAGAGTCTATAGAGTTGATCAGTTTCTCATGTGATTCTGAGGATTGTCTGTTTTGTTTTTCCATGTCCCTATCGTTGTCACGTACCCTTCGGGGCGGAGGCTTTGGTAGTGAAATTGATGAGGATGGTAAAGCAGCACCTTCAAGTTCATGAGATGGAAGTCCACTGCTATAGGACGGCATTCTTTCATATATAACATCAGCTGATGACAAACTGGATTCATTTTCTAAACTACCATTGGAGCTAGCTGTCATTACAGCTTGAACAACCTCTCTCCTGTCACGACTATCAACTTTCACTTTATCATACATATCAGGTTTATAATCAGCTTTAGAATCAACGTTTAATGATCTGCCATTTTGTAATGGAGATGGCAATTGTCCAACAAAATTGTGTCCTGGTCCTGCGAATGCTGCCATTGAAACAGTAAGATCAGAAACTGAAGAGGGGTCATCTTCTACACTCCTTGGAACTGGTTCACCTCCCATCTGTTGCACAGATAAATAGTCGGCCATAGCAAACAGTTTGGACTTTACAAACACCTGAATCAGATGTTTTACCTGCGTGTTCTGTGTACCCCAGTCGTTGAAGATACTTAGAGTGGGGCTGCCACCTATTTTCCTCCCCCTATCTTCAAACATTCTCACTTTCTGTAGTGAATAACGTTCTTCGAAGCCATTTTGGTCATTGATTTGGTTCAACGTCTTTGGTATGTGTATAACGAACTTTCTCCACAACTCATCGGTATCTAAATGTGCAGCCATGTATCTTATGGCTGAATATGGCAAATTTCTGATGTAAGTGTCTCCTGAAACCTTCTTATTACCTGTCATTTTGAACGTTTTTGTTGGTAGAAACTGAAGATTAACAACCCGGAAATAACCCACTTTAGGGTATTCCCCGAATGACGTTCTATTTTAATCCGCCAATGAATATAAAGAGTCAGTGTTGGATATAAAATGGAACAGAATCTTGTAAAATTTGTAAAAAATGTTTATAAAATAATGATAAAAACAAGAAAATGGAATTCTAAGGTCAAAAAAATAAAGATATAGCAAAATTCAGTCACATAGTACACGTGTTAATGAAATTTGTTTATATAGTAACTTTATAACAGTGTATGTCATGTCAGGATGGCCGAGCGGTCTAAGGCGCTGCGTTCAGGTCGCAGTCTGGTTCTCCAGGCGTGGGTTCGAATCCCACTTCTGACACTTAAATTTTTTTGTGTAATTAAAACCAACTTATGAAAAGAATACTGCAAATTGACATGTAATATATTTAATTTTGATTTAGTGTAATGGATCGATTGAAGTGAACTAATCTAAAAGTTGATGCTCTAGCTCTGTTCGATATGAATGCCAATTAAAGTCATCTTTTACTTGTCGACTTGTTAACCTTTTCAACATGCCTGTTTTGTTTTTTTACACATAATTAACGTAAACGATATAAACAGTTGCCAAATCCGCATGTTTATTGTTTGTATTTCACCAATAGTAGATTTTTTATGCTTGGTACTTTTAACATACATCGGAAACATATTTTTTAAGAAATATAAACCTATTGTTTATGTTATAAAGATTTAGTTATAAATGAAATGTTGTTATATTGAAGTCAAAGCCATAACAAATAAACGAGAAAAATAAAAGTAAACAGAACTAAGCAAGGCGATAGTCCAGGAAGATGTCTAATACAATTTTAGTAAGTTAAAGGCGAATACATGCATACCTTTTCTTCCCATACAATTTTAACGTTTAAGAAACGTTAATATCGACCAATATCTAGAAATATATAGTGAAGTTGACAAATTTATAACGAAAAGATCACGGTAATCGGGAAAGAAACCAATATCTTAAGTTACTTAAAAGAAAAGGAGAAACAACGTATGACAAAGAAACGTTAAACCCATATTATACCATCCACTGTTTTCCCATTATATATCTCGTAGACTAACATGCATCATTCGGCAGCTGACTACTGCCAACTATCGCGTCGACAATACAAAAATACGACAAATCTGTGCGATATTACGATAAGCACCGTATTTACCTCATTTTATCATGCTAAGGTGTTCGTACTGTCGATGTCTACTTGTGACATTGCGTACCGATGGCGGTTTTTACAGTGCTTTCTCGTTGAAATATCACACCGCAGGCACATTCACATGACAATTCACTCGGTCACATTAACCTGGCACAGAGTCAACCACGCCATCCCCTACCCCGAAGGATGAGTGTTTAGTAAGAAGCGAGAAGATTGCCTAATTTTAACTTTTTATGTGTGACGACCTCCCTCACACGAAATGAACTCTTAAGCCTGACGTCTTAACGGGGCGAGGTGTACTACACTCCATCGTCTTCTTTGTGTTAACGAGAGACACTATAGATATAAGACCTTATTCGGATTATATATTACATACGATTTGTGCAAGGTATTTTTGAGTTATGGATCTCGTAAAAGGATACCTACCTGTATTCTTAATTCTTGCGATTGATGTATGTTTCAGCTTTCTTTATCAAGGAAGTCAGTCAGTCTGTCTGTGTATCAGTCTTTTGATAATATTAAACTATATATAAATGATTATGTGACCCTAGCTTGCTGACGAGGACTTGATTGTCCGAAACACGTGTCCAGAGGAATAAGTTAAAAACCATGTTTTGGCAAGATAATTTTATAGTTTTGTTAGGGTGTGGTTTTACAGTACTCCCCCTTTTTGGCTTCGTAGCTTTGATTTATCGAAGTCTTTTCTATTCTAAAAATCATAAATTCATTTTCTCCTAAGCGTCCATAAATGACGGGTGATTCAAATCTAGACCTGGAATTAGGGACGAGGGTCTCTCATAGACATTATTGGTTCACCTCCTATAAATTTTATATTTATTGGTGACATGCTTCAATTTTTAAGTTTGTATTTTTAATGCAGAATTGTCTTACTGTGTGTGTCAATAGTTCATTAGATGGTGCACTGTTGCATAATATAACTAGGCCACTTGAACTTACTTTTTCTTTTAGCTTTCTAAAAAGTACTAAATGAGCAAGCATTTTATATATAATATGGGCTTTGGTATTTGTTATAGTTGACCTCTACGTTATGACCTGCATGGTACAGCATTGCATTACTTGGTCACTGTGACATTCTTTTAGCTTTCGTCAGATTCAAAAGAAATAATCTATATTTCCAAAGAACTTTAACTTGGTTTGGAAGTAATCATAGGATGACAAAGTGTCGCACTATTGCTAGGTCACCGTAACTTACTCGGTACCATTATAGACAGAACAAAGTAACAAGGAAAACCTTGCTCAAAGCATCCACACTTGGCGTGGTATTGCATCATTGGATTGTGCAGTGTTCCCATAACAAATAAATCACCTTTATTTTCATATTAAAAGCCCATACAAGGTAAACAACGTATCTTTGACGCACAATCATCCAACCTGGCGTCATGGTAGTATGACACAGTGCTGCACTTCATAACTAGGTCAATATGACCTACTTTTACCTTTTATAGATTGTCAGAATAACACTTTGCCTTCATAACTAGGGTCAATATGACTTCCTTTTTATCTTTTATAGGTCATCAGAATAACACTTTGCCTTCATAACTAGGTCAATATGACTTCCTTTTTATCTTTTATAGGTCATCAGAATAAACTTTGCCTTCATAACTAGGTTAATATGACATACCTTTTACCTCTTGTAGGTCAACAGAATATAACAGACATTTTGCTATTTTCCCTTTTTTCTACGACAAAATTCCCAGTAAATACGCAAATATATGTGTTGCAGATAAAATGGTTTTGCCCCCTCGACTTTCCATAGGAAACGTCCCTGCCCAGGGATGGCGCATCATCACGGACTGTTGCTAAACTGGCAGTAGAAACGTATTGCTATGTAATGTTATTTTCTATAATAAAAGCTAATGTCCCCTTTGAGTCAATTCGAAATAAGAGACAATTTTAAGCGGACAGTTTCAGCAAATAATCTTAAAGGTATATCGACGTACAGTTTGACAATAAATATCTTACTAGGGTTGATGTGTTATATTGTGCAATAACATGTTTGTGTTTTAAGCTCAAATCTATTGCTTTTCTTGCATTAACACTATGCTTGACACCTTATCGGAGGGGGAGAAGCGAGTGCCTTGATACAAGTGATCAGGAAAGCTTTACTGATTGGAGCTTCTATTCCAGGGGCGTAGCTTGGGGAGCATCACTAGAGGGGCAGCATATAAAGTTCGAATTTTTTCTGCCGCACACATATTTTTGTTTGGAGTTTTGTCAATAATGAAAAATAAGAAAAAGGGCGAAATTTTCCAAGGGGGAGCAGACTACGATCCTGTATTCCACGAAATGTCCCCCAAGTCAGACAGGGTAGAGTTTATATGTAGGTCGTCACGTCCTTCGGAGGGTAGGATTAGATGGCAGTCTCCTGTACATGGGTTTGTAACTCCCTGGTACGATAAAGAACCCAATATAAATTATGTATGTGTAACACTCGTAAACACCCCCCTCTCCCCCCCTTCTCTCTCTCTCTCTCTCTCTCTCTCTCTCTCTCTCTCTCACTGACTCTCTCTCTCTCTCTCTGTTGAATCAGAAACAGACGACACTTTGAGAATTCAGATTGATGTCTTGTACTTAACTTTTGAATTTCCATGGCATTTTTTTGCTCTTGCTTTCAGATTTTCATTAATTGTTCTTGAACGCTTTTTAAAAATGTCAGAGAAAGAGAAGTTTCTTTGTGATACCGCCCATGTTTACCGGTACATTGTACTTCTGTTGGAACGACGCAAAGCCACATCTGCTTAATTTGATTAAATAAATTACAAAAAAAAACCACTTAGGAAATATTGCTATTGTGTACCCAAAAAAACACTTCCGTTGAAAAAACCTCCAAATGAACTAATTATAAGAAAAGTCCATGGAAAGTGCGAAAGGTTATTTGTCACAAATCTATGATGTTGTTCTATAAAAAATGTTCAAAGGCCAAGAATAGCTTCAATGGAATAGTTTAAAGATTGCGATATTTTTGCGGTTAATAATCGTTTAGCACGCTCATTACGCCCGATATTTAATGTGCGATTTTGGCAAAAGAAATTTTTCAACGTTAGAAAATCTTGGCGTTTTGTCATGGATTGTCTGTGCTAGTATCCTGATGAATGTGTTTCTATACTCCCTGCCAGATAACCATTGCCATGAGGCTAGTCGTGTCGGATCTGCTTCCGAAACTCTATATGCAAGACTGATATGCATACCTGCTTTTTAACAACACTGGAAGGGAGACACAGCCGCCGTCTGGCGTCCGTGAGGTGCATCTTTTGTACTGCTTAGGTCTGGAAAGTAAAGGAATTTGGACATTTTTCAATAATATGTTGATATAGCCGACAGCTTGATGTTTGTTTCTACCTGAATTTATATACACAGTCTCAGGTGTCGAAGAGTGCATCTTGGGATAGTGTGTATACGCAACTTGGAACCTCGTATCAACACGGACGCGAACCTTCGGCTCCAACGTCGCTCCCGTATTCAATCGCCGACGACGCCAGGACGAGACTTGTGCAGTAATTACTGGCTATTGCCCTGAAATTTGTGTCTCTATCTTAATAGAGCGCGTCAACAAAATGTCTGAACACTGCGAATTGTATATCGTAGAAATACCTGCTAAAACTCTGCCGTTTCCTCATTATCAAAAGAACCGCAATTTACGGCCGAATATTTGGCATAAAGCGGATTTTACGTTTTACCGAAATAATTTCATCACATAAACTGCAAAGAAATCTGCAGTTTTTGGTTTATTGTTTGACAAGAAGCGAGCAGCAGACACCATTCAGCAGCCCCGCACTACTTTCACTGAAGCGTATGAAGACATATGTGTGTTAACAGGTTTCCGGAATTATACAGGTGAGTAAACACTGTAGATAATGAGTGAACGAACGTCCGCGCACGTGCCATTAGTAAACATGAAAACCACACTGAACTTGCTGCACTTTGTAAAATATGCTTCTCAAGCATGTTAATTGTAACATTGCAAGTCAACGTTACTATCAACTGTGCATCCATCCGCCCTATAAAAACAAGTTTTATTCTTTGATGATTATGGCACGTGCCAAATTTTACGCCATTTCGTACACATAAAACTTAAATATTTTAATGCTGCATTTGCACTATATCTTAATGTGGCAATGCTTATTAGTATGCAATATATCTTAAAGATAACATAACATTGATCATAGATAAAACACAAGAATTGATGTTATACTTATCACTATGAAAAGTAAAGCGTTCAAATTAATTAAGTTTACTTCGAAATGTGTATAAAAAAAAATAAATAGATGTATTCCTAAAAGAAATTCAAGTTATATAAAGAGACATGAGATGACAGAATGCCATACAAGATTGCAACGGTGATAAATAGTCAGATGGTCGGACATACGTAAGACAAAGATATACGGATTGACTGGTGTAGGAAATCATGAGAACGATAGACATATTTGAAGGATGGACAGATGGAAGAACAGATACAAGTAATGGTCGGATAAAAGGAATACATGTTATGAATTGACGGGTGGACGTATATATTATGTTCAGAGTGGACACATGAACAACAAGCTGAAAGATAAATGGACAGTTGGACGAAAATGCGTGAAGGGTGGTTAAACGGACGGACAGGTGTTAGGAATGGACAGACGAACAGGTATATACAATGAATAGACAGATTGTCGTACATCTATAAGAAATAGGCAGTTATAGCAGACAGCTGTAACGAAGAGACATGTCGGTGGAAGCTGTACATATGTAAAGAAGATGTATGTAAGGCATTGCCAGGTGGACGGACAGATGTAAGAAAAACTATAGCAGACAGATTGACGGACAGATCAACAGAATAGACACGTGGACGGACAGATCAAAGGCATAGACAAGATGGACGGACAGATAAAAAGAATAGAGAGATGGACGGACAGATCAACAGATAAGACACGTCGACGGACAGATCAAAGGAATAGACAAGATGGACGGACAGATAAAGAGAATATAGAGATGGACGGACAGATAAAAAGAATAAACAGGAGGACGGACAGATAAGAAGAATAAACAGATGGACGGACAGATAAAACGAATGAACAGACAGATAAAAGAAAACATCTGCGATATGAAAGATGGACATATGGACTGACAGATGTAAAGAAAGAGAGATGGACGAACAGATTATTGAATTGACATACACTGACTTTGATAGAAAAAGGACGAACATGTGTAGGGAGTCGATATAAGGAAGGAGCTGTATATGTAGGGATAGAGGACGTTCATAAAATACACATACAGTGACAAACAGACATATTTTACATGGTTGAAAGCGATAGTATGCATGATGATCAAAGGCCATTCAAGTAAAGAAAATACAGATAATTGTGTGTATATTTACTTGTATTGTTCTCCTACACATAATGCAATGACAGCAATGCAGACTGTCTGCTAAAGATTGGATATCAATGCAAACTGCCTGCTATAGATTGGATATAAATGCAAACTGCCTGCTATAGATTGGATAGCAATGCAAACTGCCTGCTATAGATTGGATAGCAATGTATTTTTGGTTTTGTTATTCCATCTGGACCAAAGGTCCTTGGTGGACTTTTCTCATACAAATCCCGGCCATTGTCCGTCGTCTGTCGTTAAAGTTTGACATTTTCGACTTCTCAAAAACCACTGAACCAATTTCAACCAAACTTGGTAGGGAGTATCCCTAGGGGAAGGGATTTCGATTTCAAATGATGAGGCTCGGTCGCAAGAGAGCACCACAAGGGGGTAAACATGAGGGAAATTTGACATTTCAAAATTCTTCTATAAAACTAAAAGGCATAGAGCTTAAATGCTTTGGTATGCCGTAACCTTTGGACACGGAGAACCAAGTTTGTTGAAGGCGTTACCCTGCGGTAAAAAAAAATTGATAAGACGTTTTGGGGTCAAAGTTCAACGATATAGAACATATGTTAACTTTACACATTTTCGACTACTCAAAAACCACCTAACCAATTTCACCCTTATTTGGTAGGAAGCATCATTATTTTGACAAAATATAATTATTGAAATGCCAAAAATCAAAATATAAGCCTGTTTTGACCAGATGTCCGTTAAAGCCAAATGCGCCTCTTGTTTTTAAGGGTGTTTTGCGTCTCTTCAACACATTTGGAGATCATGTCGGGATCGCGTATGCTCGTGACTGAATGAACTCGGACCGACTCTACTCAATCTCATTATTCTGACACTGAATCAACCAGTCCTTGTACTACAGACACTATGACACGATATCACACTCTTTAACATTATTCTGACACTGAATCAACCAGTCCTTGTACTACAGACACTATGACACGATACCACACTCTTTCACATTATTCTGACACTGAATCAACCAGTCCTGGTAATACAGACACTATGACACGATACCACACTCTTTCACATTATTCTGACACTGAGTCAGCCAGTCCT
>JAUMGZ010170834.1:0-13962 GCA_032359645.1 Pododesmus macrochisma | reverse complement strand
CCCCCCCCCCCCCCCTTTTTCTGGCAGTTTAAGTTGGCTTAGGTGTTGCTGTTGTAACTCTGCGAGCACACTGATTGTTTATCAATGTCATTTTTCCTATACTTAACTTTATATGGAATCTATTAATCTACCACGTATTAACCACTGTTTTATGGTACTAGGTTATGTCCAATTGTTTTGTTTTCAAGGTGGACTTTTCTCATACAAATCCCGTTCGTAGTAAACGTTTCACATTTTCGACTTCTTCTCCTAAACCACTGAACAAATTTTGTCCAAACTTGGTAGGAAGTAGTCATAGGGGAAGGGGATTCAGATCTGTTCAATTGGCTCGGACCCCAGGGGCGCCACTTGGGGGCAAAAATGGGGAACATTTGACAAAACTTCAAAAATCTTCTTCTAATAAACTAGAAGGCCTAGAGTCTAATGTTTTGTGGTGTATTAAATTCAAGGCATGGAATACAAAGTTTGTGAAAGGGCGTGACCCTGGGGTCAAAAATAGGTTACGCGTTTTAGGGTTAAAATTTATCACTATAATAGCAAATATGTTAACTTTTTACATTTATGACTTCTTGTCCAAAACAACAGGACCAATTTCACCCAAACTTTGTAGAATGCGTCCATAGGGGAAATTGTATCATATTTGTTTAAATGAGGAGGCTCGGTCCCAAGGAGGCGTCTTTTTGGGGGTAAATTTGACAAAATTTCCAAAATCTTCTTGTTATAAACTAGAAGGCCTAGAGCTTGATGCTTTGGTACAAGAATGGCGACACCTTAAGAGGTTTCGCAGGAAAAACTGAGAGAAAAGACAAAGAAACTGTAAAATCTGTTTTATAAAAAACACATTTTATCCTATGACCTTGTAAATAAATAATTCAGTTATTTTTGTAACCACCGTCGCTCATATATTGTTTTTTCCTGTTTTGTCAACGATAATGATTATGTTAACAAACTAACACCAAATCAAAGTTTAAGTTTTTACAAAAATCATTGCTGGGAAAAAAAATGTTTGACAATTAATTTTAGATATACAGTAGAATTCCTCATGACAGTTTGTCCCAAATTAAAGAATTTTTTCTTCATTTTGTCTGCAAGTTCAATTTTTTAAAATAAAAACGTTAAGATCAAGACTAAATTGTGATGATTAAAAAAAGAAAAAAAACATTGAAAAAAAAAGAAAATCGGAAAAGGCCACAGATTCTTCGCCCTTTTCTCTCAGTTTTTATGTTGTACCTTTGGAGGGTATGGAGAACCAAGTTTGTTCGAGGCCTGACCCTTGGGTCAAAAATAGGTTATGCCATTTGTGGGTCAACGGTCAAAAATGAACAATAGCAAATATGTTAACTTTTCACATTTTTGACTTTTTTTCAAAAACAACTGGACAAATTTCTTCCAAACTTAGAAGAAGGCATCCCTAGGGAAAGGGGTATCAAATTTGTTCAAATGATAGGACTCAAGGGGCGCCACTAGAGGGTCATAAAGGGGATTTTAAAAAAAAAATCTTATAGACTAGACTTAGAGCTAAATGCTTTGGTGTGTAGAAACTTTAGGGGATGGAGAACCAAGGGGTGGCTCTAGGGTCAAAGATAGGTTACACATTTTGGAGTCAAATTTCAACCACGTAGCTATAGGAAATATGTTAATTTTTTTATATTTTGAATTAAACAAATATACAAACATCGACAAAATTAATCCAAAAATTTGAAGAAGGCATCCTTGGGGGAAAGAGGTTCAGATTTGTAAAAATGATAGCGACGGGCCGAAAGCGTAAAATTGTACACCTTCTTCTTATAAACTAGATGGCCTAGAGCTGAATGCTGTGGTTTGTAAAACCTTTGGGCATTTAGAACCAACTTTGTTCGAGGCGTGACCCAGGGTAAAAAAAAGTTTCATAGCATTTGGGGTCAAAGTTCAACACTATATGTATAGCTCATATGTTAATTTACAACATTTTCGACTTCTGTTTAAAAACTACTGGACCAATTCCACCGAGACTCGGTTGATGTCATCCTGAGGGAAAGGGGGTTCAGATTTATTCAAATGATGGGGCTCAGTACCCAGGGAGGTCACTTGAGGGCCCAAATGGGGAATATGTGATAAAATAGAAGGCCTACTGATTAATGCTATGGTTTGTAGTAACTTTAGGGCATGTAGAACCAAATGTGTTCAAGGCGTAGCCCTAGGGTCTAAAGTATACAAATGCCAATCCAGATGGACGTTAAGGCCCAATGGGCTTCTTGTTTCACACAAGTTCGTGATGTTTCCATTTTTAGTTAATAAATGTATATTTGGTTAATTTTTTCTGTAGGCGTCCAACGTTTTCTTTTTGTTTGCCAATGTCCATTGACTTACGGCTTTAGAATATCGTTAACAATGTTTACAGTGTTTTCTTCATTTTGAAATTTGTATCACATTTCTACATATAGAAAGCATATAGGAATCGTTGTTTATGTTAACTTCTCCCGTCAAAAATACACGTTTTAAATATCAATGATTTTAAAATTGGAATATTGTATAATGCATGAATTTTCTATGGGTTTTTTTAGAATCAAGGGCGGATTATGGTTGTTTAACAATATCATATACTAAAATGTGCGCCTGTACCGGTTTAGATCGAATTTGCTATAAAATTGGCGGCGTTCGTGATCCGTGCAACTCAGCGTGAAACAAGGTACAAGGTATAGGGTTCACTTTACTTATTTTGTATACTAAGTTAATTATATCGGTCTGTTAAGTCATCAAAAAAATGTTAAAATCATTATAATCATATGAAGATATGTAATATACAGTCATATATATTATGTTGATGGCTATTTCATTGAAATGATCAGTTGTAAGTTCATTATGCTCATGCATTATAATGAAATCATTACACATATTTTCTTCTGAATTAATAATTGTCAGTTCAGAAGAGTAGGCGCAAACGCCGTTGCATGGGCTCATCCTTCGCTTCCTGTTCCTGTCGCCGCTTCTCTTCCAGTCCTATCAATTTTTTTTTCTCCTTTGGTCTTTTGTCAAAATATCGGTGAAAGATTCTGAAGTGACGTTAAGCCCTAATTAAACAAACAAACAAACTGTTTACACAAACTTGTTTTTGTGAGAAAATATTATAGAATTATTATTGAATAAGATGATAAGTGCGGTATGGACAACTTTTTATACACCACACCAAACATTTGACCAAATGAACTGGTGACAGAAAGTGGCTTGTTCATTAGCTAACTTACAGAACAGAGCATTTGTTGTAATACCGCATATGCGTTTTGTTACTGTGCTAAAGCTGTTAAACAGGCCACCAGTCTCTCGTGATAATTAAACAAAATATGAACTAACACACTGAGACGGGTCACAAATTGATAACATCATGTCATGGATTTTCAACATATGAATAGTTTAGTCTATCAGTCAGTCTTACTACCCCCGATTCAACTTAGTGGGCGGTTTATAGTGTTTGCTTTGTCCGTCAGTACATTCATGTGTCCGTCCGTATTTTCACATTACATAATGAAACTTAGTATACGAGTACTTGTGAGAAAGGCGGTGACTTTACATGATTGAATATTGATTTACATACTTTTTCACATACTGTGATGAAAATAAGTGAATGGATATGTGTGTAGAATGTGGTGTGTCACACTGCACTCCTACCTTGATCTTGGAAATATCTTATATTGAATATTGCTTATCGGAGCATACATCCCCTACTTTTTAAAATACTGTGATAAAACGTAATATATGGGTACTTGTGTAGAAGGTAGTGTGTCGCATTTCATAAGAAGGTCACTGCG
Source organism: Pododesmus macrochisma (assembly GCA_032359645.1). NCBI lineage: Eukaryota > Metazoa > Mollusca > Bivalvia > Pectinida > Anomiidae > Pododesmus > Pododesmus macrochisma. The sequence continues at coordinate 10,177 of JAUMGZ010170834.1, read as the reverse complement.
ACCTCTGTCCTACATTAATTTGAATTTTGGTTTCCAGATTAGATCTCCTTCACTGTTACAACTACAATACTGACATTTGGTCAAGTTTTTATGTGAGAACACGTGTGGAAGATGGTGTGTTACTGACCAGAGGTAGGTCGCTGTGACCACTTCCTTGACCTTTTGACCTTGATGATGACTTTAATTTGTTTCTGTAGTATATATCTAATATGTTTACACATACAATATCGAACTTGCTATATGCACAGGATAGATGCGTTCAAGGCGGTGTGCATTAAAGCGGGGGAATCTACACCCCCCCCCCCCCCCCTTCCTTGGGGTTACTTGTACATTTTAATATAGTATTAGAAGGTTTCAATTGCTACTCGGTGTGGATTTTTAGCATAATTCTCTTCCCTATATACCCCAACGCCCCACTCCCATAAGAATTCCTTGACGTTGGATTTCACATAATTTATTGCAGCCCTTTCGGATGTGTTGTTTAGCAATGAAATTTGTTCTAACCACGAGTTTTTTTATTTTGCTTAGACTGGACGGAACTATATAAAAATACCGATTCAGTCTTATTTTCCAAGAATGGCATCCACTCAATGATACGGTCACCTGTGTTTTTCTTCGTCACATTTTAACACAGTTATATTTTTACTCTTTCCCTTGTATTGTGCATTTGTTGAGTCATAAATTATTATTATGAAAGTATATTTTGTATATATACTATTTATCTGAGGCATGTTTCAGCTTGCATTGTTGTATTCTTATCACTTGGGTGGTTGCCTGTGCAGTTGGCCTTGCCCTAAGGGTAACCAAAACCCATTAGCATTTGCTTTCGAAAACATGTTATACTGAACCTTTCCCTCCGAGGAGCCATTGCTGTGTGTAAGGCACACCTTCCTTTATACACGATTTATAACGTTCTGCCAAGATGCATTTTCATACTTTCCTGTTTTCTTAATTGTTGTGTTTGATGAATATTTGGCTCTTTTTTCTTTCTTTATTGTAAGACAATCGGTCTGTCGGTCGGTCGGTCGGGTCCTATCCGTACGTGTCCAGAGATACTTGTGGGGTGCAATGGATTTTTTTATGGGTTGCAATTGAGGTGTATTCCGTCATTCATTCATTCAGGTTGCATTTTTTGTACTCCTATATGAAACGAAATTGTGTTTTAAAGTGATTTTTTACCCAAAATGTATCAAAATGTTGCAGTACGCATGTGCTTTGTTAGCGACGGAATAAAGCGGAAACAGATAGGGGTGAAACACTTGTGCGTTGCAGCTCATAAATGAACAAACAAATGAGATCACCCCACAAGTAGGGTTAAGTGAGAGCGTCCGTCCGTACTTACGTCATCATAACCATCGTGAATGTCCCCCATTTCCCCTTTGGCTCTGTAGCTTTGCTTTACCGAAGTCTTGTCTATTCTTAATTTATTTTCTCTATAGGGTCAATTAATAACGGCTGCTTCGAGCAAGATCTGGGGTTCGAGACGGGGTGTCTCATACAGAATATTGGCTCTTTCCTCTTATAAATATAATATTTATCGGAGGCATGTTCCAGATTGCATTTTTGTATTGGAAGTGTATGTTTTGCGAGGCCTTTCTTGGTTTGTAAGTTTTTTTTCTGGTGATGACGTTTTAATATTGCTTTGTTGAACCTAGCTTTGATTTATCGAGTTCTATTCTAAAATCTGAAATTGAAATTCATATTCCCGTTAGCGTCCATCGATGACAGCGTTGATTCGAAGCTTCACCTGAAATGCGGGACAAGGTTCTCGCTCTCAGAGGTTCTTTCCGCCTTTTTTTATTTGTAGCCTGTTTCAGTTTTACAATTTTGTATTCTTGCTTTTAGTAGCCACTATTTGTGATAATAAATTTATTTCTCTGCGTTTAATTATGCTTATACAATATGTCTAAACATTGTAAAAAAAAATAGAATTGAGTTTCTTGTCCAATGTTTTAGTTCCTGCGAATACGTCGCGCGTGCAATGAGTGTTTTGTTTGTCAGTATCATGTGTATCATATGTCTGTGTCTGTAACCTGCTAAAAGACAAACGACTTGCAAAAACTTGTAACTAATCGAAAATGAAAAAGAGAAAGATAAATGTTACCTATTCTTATTACATAACGTTTAGGTTGTATTAATCAATATCAAAACCTTCAAAGAATAATTATATAAGCAGGATATTTAACGTTCATTGTTGTAGAGAAACGGGTAGTTAGAAATACGTGCACATACGTTTAAACAATCAACGGTTTTTAACGTTTAAAGTAATGTTATATTTTAAAAAATACGTTATCATAAATATTTTATATAAATACACAAAACCCTATGTACTAAGATTTTCTTTTCAATTTTAGGATACAGAGGCTCAGTAATAGACACAACACACAAGATGTTTGTATTTTCAAAGATTGCCATTATATCTTAAGGAGATAATAAATTAAACCTCAATATCTATAAAAACAGCGTTATATTTCTCTTGTATAATTTATAATGACTGTCGTTCACGCACGTTTACTATACATGTTTGTATTGTATGGACATTCCCGTCGTTTACACCTGAGGAGTCATGGTGCTGTTAAGGTTGATTGTTTTCAAATTGGAAGTGGAATGGTAAGGATCTTGTGAATCGTTTTAACTATACCATTCAATTTCTTGAATGAATGTCTTGGGTCGTGCTGCGGTTGAAACTGACCTTAATGTGTTTTGTGATATTGTTAAAAGTATGTTAATTTTAACTTGAGGTTTTTCATGGCCGTCAGACCTTTAGATTCAGTTGCAATTTAGTTAATAATTGTGTTTTAGGCGTGCGGGTGTCCCACTTTTACTTTTATTTGCCCTAACGGTTTGTTTGTTTGTTTGTCAATTTGTTTAATTAGGGCTTAACGTCACTTCAAGAAATTTTCACCGAAATTGTGACAAGTTACCAAAGGAGAAAAACCAAAATATAGAAGAGGAAGAGAAGCAGCGACAGGAACAGGAAAAGAAAGGTATAGAGATATTTTAGAAAGAAGGCTGAGCCCATGCAACGGCGTTTCCACCTACTCTTTTATCGAACTTTTAACATGGGGATATTGATCGTGCCAGGGGGTTACACATCCCTGTACACGGGACCGCCAGCTGAGCGTCCCCTCCGAAGGACGTGCAGATCTTTGTCTGGCCTTTACCCTTTAACCAGTCTGACTTGGGTGACCCTACTAGAACACAAGTTACCGCCAGCATATATACAGCTCTCCGGGTCATAGAGGCGCACAAACCTTCCTACCGCGATAAGGTGTCTAGCACAGGGAAGTGGACTAACGGTTGATTTTTAGCTTGACGTCGGGTCTAGAGCGAGGTCTTTTCAGCCATTTGGTTGATTTTTTATTGCGTGTCTCTCTTTAATTTTGGTGGTGACTTTTTTTATGAATCTAATGTTTGTTTGTCAATAACTTTTAGTCGATCTGGACCAAAGGTCAAAGGTGGACTTTTCTCGTACAAATCCCATCCGTCGTCCGTCGTCCGTCCGTCGTCGTTTATATATTACATTTTCGACTTCTCCTGAACCACAGAACCATCTGTATCCAAACTTGGTAGGACGTATCCCTAGGGAAATGGAATTAAGATTTGTTCAAATGAAGGGGCTTGGCCCCCAGGGGGCGCCTCTATGGGGCGAAAAGGGGGGAAATTGACAAAACTTCAAAAATCTTCTTCTAATAAACTAGAACGCCTAGAGCTTAATGTTTTTAGTATGTAGTAACTTTAAGGCATGGAGAACCAGGTTTGTTCAATGCGTGACCTTGGGGTCAAAAATGGGTTAGACGTTTTGGGGTCAAAGTTCAACACTATAGCAAATATGTTAACTTTTTTATATTTTTGACTCCTTGTTCAAAATTACTTGACAAATTTCATCCAAGCTTAGTTGGAAGTATCCCTAAGGGTAGGGGATTCATATTTGTACAAATGAAGGGGCTAAGCCCACAGGGGGCGCTACTTTGGGGTCCAAAAGGGGGAACATTTGACAACATTTCAAAAATCTTCTTCTAATAAACTAAAAGGCCTAGAGCTTAATGTTTTGTTATGCAGTTACTTTAGGGCATAGAGAACAAAGTTTGTTAAAGGTTTATGGGGTCAAAGTGCAACACCATATATAAATAGCAAAAATGTTAATTTTTCACATTTTCGAGATCTTGTCCAAAATAACTGGACCAATTTTATTCAAACTTGGAATGAAGTATCCATATTGAAAGGGGATTTAGATTTGTAAAAATGAAGGGGCTTAACCCACAGGGGGCGCCACTTTGGGGTCAAAAAGGGGGAACATTTGACAAATTTTTTAAAATCTTCTAATAAACTAGAAGGCCTAGAGCTTAATGTTTTGGAATGTAGTATCTTAGGGCATAGAGAACATAGTTTGTTCAAGGCGTGACCCTGGGGTCTAAAATAGGTTACGCATTTTTGGGTCAAAGTTTAACACTATAGCAAATATGTTAACTTTTAATACATTTGACTTCTTGTCCAAAATTACTAGACTAATTTCATCCGAACTTAGTAGAAAACAGTATGAATAGGATCAACAGAACGAGAGGCATTGACAAACAAACAATAACTGCGTCAAATAATGAAGCACCGGAATGTAATTAATTAAATTGACATCACGACAAACATCAAGACTAGTAATCCATGCGGACCGACAGTAGGAAGTATCCCTAGGCGAAGGGGATTCAGATTTGTACAAATGAAGGGGCTAAACCAACAGGGGGCGCCACTTTGGGGTCCAAAACGGGGAAAATTTGACAACATTTCAAAAATCTTCTTCTAATAAACTAGAAGGCCTAGAGCTTAATGTTTTGATATGTAGTAACTTAGGGCATAGAGAACCGAGGTTGTTCAAGACTTGACCCTGGCGCCTAAAATAGGTTACGCGTTTTGGTGTCAAAGTACAACACTATATAAATATACAAAAATCTTCTTCTAATAAACTAGAAGGCCTAGAGCTTAATGTTTTGGTATGTAGTAACTTAAGGGCATAGAGAGCAAAGTTTGTTCAAGGCGTGACCCTGGGGATAGAAATAGGTTATGCGTATTTTGGTCAAAGTTCAACATCATAGCAAATATGTTGATTTTTTCACATTTTCGAGTTCCTGTCCAAAATAACTGACCAATTTTATTCAAACTTAACGGGAAGTATCCCTATGGAAAGGGGATTCAGATTTGTAAAAATGAAGGGGCTGGGCCCCCAGGGGGCGCTACTTTGAGGTTAAAAAGGGTAACATTTGATCAATTTTCAAAACTTTTCTTCTATAAACTAAAAGTGCCTAGAGCTTAATGTTTTGGTATGTGGTAATTTAAGGGCATGGAGAACCACATTTGTTCAAGGCGTGACCCTGGGGTCAAAATAGGTAACGCTTTTTTGGGTCAAAGTTCAACTTTATAGCAAATATGATAACTTCCCCATTTTTGACTTCTTGTCCAATTTTATTGGACCAATGTAAACCAAACTTGGAAGAAGTCATCCCTAGGGGACAGGGGCTCAAATTTGTTATAATGAAGGGGCTCAGCCCCAGGAGGCGCCTCTATAGGGACCATAATGGATAATATTTGACAAAATATAAAAAATCTTCTAATAAACTGGATGGCCTAGAGCCTTATTCTTTGGTTTATAGTAAAAAAAAAGGGAATGAAGAATCAAGTTTCTTCAAGGCGTAACCCTGGGGTAAAAAAAGGTTACACATTTTGAGGTCAAAGTTCAACATTATATATATAGCCAATATGATATTTTTTCACATTTGCGACTTATTGTCCAACACTTCTTGATCAATTTCATGGAAACTTGGAAAATGTCTTCCTAAAGGAAGGGCAATTCAGCTTTGTTCGAATGACAGGGCTAGGTAACCTGGGAGGGTCACCTGGGGGCCCAAATTGGGAAAACTTGATAAAATTTTAAAAATCTTCTTATAAACTAGAAGGCCTATAATGCATCATGCTTTTGTTTGTAGTAACTTTAGGGCATTGAAAACCAACTTTGTTCAAGGAGTGACCCTAGGATCAAAGTATTCAAATGCCAATCCAGATGGACGTTATGACCCCATGGGCCTCTTGTTTTCTTTTTATTCTCTTTCTTTTTGAATTTTACTTCTTCTTGGTATCTCGTACCAGTGCGATGGCTCAATTTAGAACAATATAGGACTATACCAAAAGGCTAGATTCCTAGATACATTATTGATGAATATTCGAGGAAAACTCCTATGCTTCTTATAAAAACAACACAAATGACAATAGAGAAAAAATGTTGATTAAAGAAATAGGAGAACATGACAAAACTAATAACATAAATGGTTTAGAGAGATCACAAAATGAACTACAAACTCTAAGAAAAGAATATTTAAAAGGATCAATAAAACGATCAAGAGTACATTGGATAAATGAAGGAGAAAACCTTCCATATTACAGATACAAAAAGATGATAATACTATTAATTGTTACTGACCAATCACAAATTTTAGATGAAGTTAAGAGTTTTTCTCAAATCTTTTTGAAAACAAAAACAATGTTATATTTATAGATTGGAATACAGAATTAGACTATATGAATTTCCCAAGACTTTCGGCTAAGGAATCGAACAATTTAGGTGGAGCCCTCACTTATGAAGAGATACACAATAAGAGTCCAGGTTCTGGTGGTTTTTCAGCTGAATTTTTAAAAAGAAATTGTTAGGTAAACTTGGTCATTACATTTTAAGATATATCAATTATAGTTACTTTTTAGGTGAATTTTCAAATACTCAAAAAGAAGGAATCATTACTTGTATTCCATAATATAACAAAAAACAGTATGAATAGGATCAACAGAACGAGAGGCATTGACAAACAAACAATAACTGCGTCAAATAATGAAGCACCGGAATGTAATTAATTAAATTGACATCACAACAAACATCAAGACTAGTAATCCATGCGGACCGACTTAGGCCAAACACTCCTTAAAAACTGGAGACCAATTTCCCTTTTAAAAATGTTAAAAAAATCACAACTAGATCAATAGGAAACAGACTAAAAGCAGTAATACCAAATTAAACCAATACACACTGACCAGACAGGTTTTATTAGGTCACCAAGAGTTTTGATCCCTATCGTCCGTCGGCGTGCGGTGTGCGTCGTCCGTAAACAATCATATTGTCGACTTCTCCTCAGAAACCGTCAGTTAGTTTTGATGAAACTTGATGGTAACCATCAGCCTATTGTGTGGATCAGAATCCATACTCAAGAAGGGCCTGACTCCCCAGGGGTCTGAGGGGCGGGGCCATATTGGGTCACAGAGTGCAAAACCTTCGAAAGACATCTCGTTCAAAACTATCAGTTGAATGAATGCTTTGATGATGAGGATTGGTATTTAAACTCAACTCGGGGGTTAACCCCACAGGTGGTTGAGGGGCAGGGTAATAAGGTGCCAATAATGCAAAATCTTCAAAAGACATCTCCTGTGAGACTAACTAGTGGATTTTGACCAACCTATAACAAAATGAAGCTTACATGATGAGGATCAGAATCTTACTCAAGAAAGGGCCGACACTCCAGGAGGTTGAGGGATAAAGTCATAAGGGATCACAGTGCAAAACCTTTAAACTATCTCTATAACTTTCATTTTCCGTTCCTGTCACCGCTTCTCTTCCTGTCTGATCTTTTGGTTTTTCTATTTGGTATAATATCAACTTTTATTATTTTATACACAAACTGCTGAAAACGTTTGTATCATATTACTAAAATTAAAAACTAACATAGAAGTCTATGGAGAAAACGTTAATGCGTTCTTTTCAATGGCCCTGCAGGTACTATTTATTTGAAATACAGAAATCTACATCAAAATGCAGAAACTTGGAGATTAAACAAAATATTCGACCTACTAAGTACACATGTCTCCATAAGCCCCCTTTTCCTTTTTAAGCCAATGTCCATGGTCTTAGGTCTTTTGAATATTGTCTTGGTTTTTAGTCCATCTGGGCCAAAGGTCCAAAGTTGACTTTTCTCATACAAATCCCGTCCGTCGTCCGTCCGTCGTCCTTCCGTCCGTCGTTTAATTTTAAAAAAAAAAGTTCGACATCTTCTCCTAAACTACTGGACCAATTTTATCCAAACTTCATAGGAAGTATCCTTAAGGGAGGGGATTCAGATGTGTTCAAATGAAGGGGTTCAGCCCCCAGGGACAACCATAGGGGCCAACAAGGGGACACATTGTCCAAAATCTTCTTCTAAAAAACGTAGAGCTTAATATTTTGGTGTGCAGTAACATTAAGGCATGGAGTACATAGTTTGTTCAAGGCGTGACCCTTGGGTCAAAAATAGATTACGCGTTGTGGGGTCAAAGTTTAACACTATAGCACATATGTAAACTTTTCATATTTTTGACTTCTTGTCCAAAATTACTGGACCAATTTCATCCATACTTGGCAGAAGGCACCCCTGGGGAAGGAAGGTATATTTGTTTAAATAATGAACATTGTTTCACAGGGGGCGCCACTATAGGGGGAAATTTGACAAAATTGCTAAAATCTTCTTTTAATAAACAAGATGGCCTAGAGCTTAATGTTTTGGTAAATAGTATCTTTAAGGCATGGAGAACATAGTTTGTTCAAGGCGTGACCCTGAGGTCAAAAATAGATTACGCGTTTTGGGGTCAAATTCATTACTATGGCAAATTTGTTAACTTTTTCATTTTTTACTTCTTGTCAAACACAACGGGACCAATTTCACCCACACTTGGTAGAAGACATCCATAGGGTAAGGAGGGAGTTCGTATTTGCTAAACAGAAGGGGTTCGGTCTCCAGGGGGCGCCTTGGGGGGGGGGGGGGATTCGACAAAATATCAAAAAACTTGTAATAAACTAGAAGGCCTAGACCTAATGCTTTGGTTTGTAGAAACTTTAGGGCACAGGAAACCAAGTTTGTTCAAGGCGTGACCCTGGGGTCAAAAATAGATTACGCGTTTTGGGGTTAAAGTTCAACACTATAGCAAATATGTTAACTTTTCTGTAACTGTGTCTGTATTGGTGTGCACTGCATATCGTAGTAAAATAGTTTATACAATGTTTTAAAATGTACAAATATGAAAGGGGTCTAGTGACATCAACATCACTGATCATTATTTCTAAAGAACTTAACAAGTTTCGTTGGTGAACCAGAGGAAACTGGGGCTTTTCAAGTTATTAACTGTGAATACACCGAAAGAATTGTACATTTCGTGTTTGTCAACAAACGGCATAGGAATACAACTGTCTTGTGATTCGGTTACCAGCAGTGTATTGCATATTTTACTATCGCATATAATGACGTAATAACTAATCAAATCCGGCGTTACAAATTAATTGAATTAAACATAGTTCTACATTATATTCAAAAATGTGACTGTTCAATCCACGCCACTGTCGCCCTAATCAGTGTGCACTTTGTATTACAATGTCGTGTTGATATAAATAGCCTAAGGAAGTATATGAACTGTAATTTTTGGAAAACCATTACATTTGTAGTTTCGATTTAAGTATGTGAACATCTCGGACGTTTTACCTTCTCTATAGTGTGATAATGAGAATCGACCGGGGAGTTCCGAATGACATAGGTCGGTGTTTGTACAACAACTGAGAGGAAGTGTATCTAAGTAAGACTTGTTTAATGATAAATGTATTTCCAATTCGAATTTATCGATTAAACCGTTACTGAGTATTAGCTCTCTCCTCTTATAAATATCGCATGTTTCAGATTGAATTTGTGTATTCTAAGTATAAATCTGCGGGATGTTATTGACGTGATGCAGTCTAAATAATTTGCGATTTTTATTCATGTATCCTTAAAACATTGTTGACATCCCATTATTATTATCCACATATCCTTTGTTCTGTTAATCTTGTTCACATCATTTGCAAACTACGTTTCAAGCTTCGTCAATTTTGGTAATGTCGGTCAAGTACTTCTGACTTCAGACACTTCGAACATCATGTGTGGCCTTGGGTCCATATACATCTCTTGATCTAGATTACTTTCTTAACGACACACTGAGAGACAATGCTGAGGGTATCTGATATACGGCCCTGATCAAACTCTTCTCAAAGAAAATTCGGTTCCGACATCATGATGTTCTGTTCTGTTCTGTTCTGTTCTATGTTTTAGATGGCAATTAGGATGATTCCCATATATGCCAGTCTTCTATT
>JAUMGZ010170833.1:0-19359 GCA_032359645.1 Pododesmus macrochisma | reverse complement strand
ACCTGTAATGTTGGACGAGGGTATCTCACACAGAGTATTGGGTCTTTATAGCTAGACCTGTAATGTTGGACGAGGGTATCTCACACAGAGTATTGGGTCTTTTCACTTATAAACATTATATCTATAGGTGGCATGTTTCATTTTGCATTTTTGTCTTATGTAAATACCGACATACTCTGTTGTTAATATAAAGTCAAAGAAGTTTTGTTCAAAGTTTATATTTTATGACTTGTTCTCGTGACATTACTTTTCCTGACCATACTGAACGCGTGTTAAACCCCTATTTAAAGCATGATAAAATACACGTGCTGTTAATAATGTTTGCTTTATTGTTAAACTCTTAAATTGATTAACAATAACAACACGCAATGTTTACGAACATTTTAACGTACATATTTACTTTACTATTCGTTCGTTTTGGTTTGACGGGAAGTTGGAATGTTTGATGGAGAAATATTCTGAAACTTTAAGACCAAGTTTCACTAGGTCAGGTATCGATACACGAAAGGCAGTTTGTATTGTCCATGTAGAATGTTGTAAATATGTCAAATATATTGTCACTGACCACAGTCCTTTAAAAATAATTAAGTTTGTTGTGTAACCCCAGACGGTCCAAATGTTCATTTCAATCTTGAGAATATCAGATTAGCCATAATGATAGCGATATTCAAATGCAATACTTTAACATGGATAATCAGTTTAATGTTAAAGCAAACCAAATAGAACTATATTTTAATTTTTATTTCAATATTTTCACTGTGTTATCCATATCATTCCGGCTATTTAAATATCGGTATGAAAACCGAATCGCTAAAGACTTCAATCAATTGGATATTTGACTGTGCGCACTACCAATCAATTATTTAAAATCCAAAATTTTTACCCACTCTAATGCTGAAAGCAAATTATTGTTATAGATCTAACCACTAGTAATTCATGGACCGGCTAACATAAGCGGCAGACCGTTATACCACTACATATCTTGGGAGTGTTTTCTGTTTGAAATGTTCATAGAAATATACATGATACTGTGAAATGTTAGAAAACTTTATTGATATCTGTGTCCGTTTTTATAATTGTGTCACAAATAACGTGTGACCAGTAATGTGTTGAACTTAATTGCGTGAAGTGAATATGGAAGAGTTTGATACAGAAAGTTCTCTTACTAAAACACCGTCTCTGTCAGACTATGATGAACAGGTAAGAGTGATATTTATTGACATGCTGTACTTACTATTTTAGGATTTCTCTATTTTATTCATAGAACAATTCCGTTTATATCTTATGTATCTCAAAACGAGGATATATTGCGCCCCTGAATGTATTACCTTGATACGAGGACGCTTTAGAAACGTCAATTCCCCCGAAATCCTCTGTGAGGTAAACATTTCACTAACCATTGACTGTGACCCTTTGTGAAATAATAAATAATTGTCGCTACGAAACGGTGAATATGTTTTTGCGCGTACAACTTCATTATTGACCTTGGCCGTTTTAAAGTGTTATTGATGCGGACTTTTCACAAATTTTCATTTTCCTGCCTCTTTTCGGCTTCGCAGTCTTTACTTATTTGCGTCCTGTTCATTCCAACTTTAGTTTCCTTTTGTCAGTTGTGTCGAAGCCATCACTGGAGTTAGTTTCGACAATGTCTGATATCGGTTTGAAAGTTCACTTTAGCGTTTATGTTTTGATGTTGATATTCTACGTTTCTTAATATTTTTTTTAACCCTGAGAGAAATACATGTTTCCTTGCCAACAACCTGTATGAGAGAAGTACGTCCGAAAGTTCAGGTCCGTCTACAAAACGACCGGCATCAATGGACCGTTTAAATGAAAATACATTTTTCTAACCATACTGAAAGCGTGTGAATATTCTTTGCTTTATTGCAAAACTCTTGAAGTGAGTAACAGTGACAGCACACAGTGTTTATTAATGCATTAACGTATGTGTTTGTTTTACTATTCGATCGTTCTTGTTAGATAGGAAGTTGGAATGTTTGAGTGAGAAGGGCATTCAGAAACTATAAGACCAAGTTTTACTAGGGCAGGTATTGATACATGAAAGGCAGTTTCAATTGTCCAGGCTGAGCGTTTTAAATGTGTCAAATATATTGTTACTCACCATACACTTTTTAAAAATCCCACCTTTGACTCTTAAGCTTTGATTTACCAAAGTCATGTTTATTCTAAATCAATTTTCTCTATAGCGTCCATTAATGACGGCTGTTTCGAAACTAGATCTAGGGTTCGGGACGGGGGAGACTTTCGTCTTATAAGTATCATATTTATTGGAGGCATATTTCAGATTGCATTTTTGTATATTAAGTTTGTTTTTGTAACCCCAGACTATCATCTACATTTCAATCTTGAGAATATCATATTATCAATAAAGATAGCGATATTTAAATGCCATACTATAACATACATAATCAGTTAAATATTGACGCGGACTAAATCAAACTGTATTTATTCCATATTGTCAATGTGTTATATCCGTATTATTCCGGTCATTTACCTATCGATATAAGCATAGAAAGAAAACAGAATCACTGAAGACTTCAATCAATTTGTTATTTGACTGTGCGCACTTCCAATTGATCCTTGAAAATAGAAATATTTCACAATTCAGTCTAATTCACAAAGCAAATTCATGTTATAGATCTAACCACAAGTTGTTTATATACTGACTATCACAAGCGACAGACCGTTATATCGCCACATGTTTTGGAGTGTATCCTGTTTGAAATATACATAGAAATATACATGATACCGTGGAATGTTAGAACACTTTATTGATATCTGTGTCCGTTTTAATATATTTTTTCACACGTTAAGTGTTACCAATGTTTGTGCTGAATTTGACATGCATTTGATATGGAGGAGTTTGATACAGAAAATTCTCTCACTAAAACACAATCTTTATAAGACTATGATGAACAGGTGAGAGTGATATTTGTTGACATGTCACACTTAGTATGTTAAGATTTCTTTCGAATTTCATTGAACAATGAAATATATCTTAATTATCTCAAAACGGGGATACTTAACAGAATACTGCTACTCTCTTGGGTTTTGTTAGTGTGTTTGATCATGTATGGTGAATGCAATTTGTCGTTTGTCTTGGTTTTTATTAATATACAGTACAGCAACTTGATTATTTCTTTATTTGTTGTTGCTGATATTTCATAATCAATTCATTGTATAATGTTCTTTATGTTTAATAACTGTGCGTCCCTGAACATATTACCTTGATATGAGGATGCAGTGGTACGAACCTAAGTGATGCACTTTCCCTTTTATCCTCAGTGGGGTAAATATTTCACAAAGCATTTACCCTTTGACCCTTGGTGAAATAATAATTTTTTCTTTCACTAACAACTAGTAAATATGTTTTGCTAATTAGTGTCGATATTTTGATGTGGATGTTCTTAGTTTATTAATGCATTTTTCTCGATGATCCTACTTCTAAAGGTTTGCAGGAAAAAAATGTTTTCTTTCAAAAAATATGTATGAGAGAAGTACGTCCGATAATCAAGGTTAGTCTACCAAACAATCATCATCAATCATCATCAATGGTAGCTATGTGAGAAAGAAGTAAACATAAAAACCAATACGACATTTAAAGGACACAAGTTCAAGGGCATGGGCAATTAAAGGAACACGTTAGATGCAAAGAGCAAAGAACAAAGAATACAAGTATTAACTAAATAAATATCATACAATTCTATAAAATGAATTCAGACTGGTCATTATCTTTCATCTTTAAACATAAAGTTCATGTACTTTTCATTCGATTTTGCTTAGTTGTCAAACTCGATCTTGAGATTTTTAACAAATACAACACACCTTGCTTATTTACCATTGAATACATGTCTACTGTTTGACCGTTCTAGTTAGACGGGAAGTTTATCAATACATGAAGAATGTCATTGACCACCAATTGTGTTTTTATTTAAAAACCCAAATAAGTTTGTTTTTGTAACCCTAGACGGTCTTAATTCTACATTTCAATCTTGAGAATATCAGTATATCAATAATGATAGCGATACTGAAATGCAATACTTTAACATGTATAGGATACGATTATACCTGCGCTTAGAAACAGTGATGTGTGTCATGGCTTATAGGCGTGTGCACGAGACGTACAGGCCATTTAACTGGTATTGATGCTATTTTTAAACTATACCACTTTTTACTAATTAGAGGTAATGGCCGTTCATGAGGCGGGTCTTCGTGAATTTGTCAAATTCGCTGGCTTTAAACCTGGGATCTAACTTATCAAAAATATTCATTTTATGACAGATTATCTAATTAAAGCGCTATTTTAAATATTTCGTTTTATTGAAGTTATTGTAGATGCAAAGAGCAAAGAACAAAAAATACAATTATTAACCAAATAAGAAACATCATAACATTCTATGAAATGAATTAAGACTGGTTATTACCTTTCATTTTAAAACATAAAGTTCACGTACTGTTACATAAAAAAAACAGTATGAGAAGAATCAACAGAACGAGATACATTGACAAACAAACAATAACTGCGTCAAACAATGAAGCACCGGAATGTAATTTACTAAATGGACATCACAACAATCATCAAGACTAGTAATCCATGCGGATCGACTTAAGATGGTCACCCAGCACGAAACCAGGCGGTGTAGTTAAACCGGTTAATGAGGCATCAACTTTCCCACTTCCCACATGAGACTAAAAGTCTAAAGTATAGACATACATTTAAAAATTTAATAAATACACTTCATGGCGCTGTAAATCATCTCAACATCCAACCGCCCACATCAATTGTCAATAAAAATTTAAACGAGTAAATCGTTTATACATGTTTACAAAAGGCAATTGGAAACATGAAAATTGGACATCACGTAGTAGCATAAAGCTTAAAACAGTGGCTAATACGTGGTAGATTAATAAATTCCCATAGAGTTAAGTATATGAAAAATGGTGTTGATGAAAAATCGGTGTGCTCGCAGAGTTACAACAGCAACACCTCAGCCAACTTAAACTGCCAGAAAAAACCCCATTACTTTTGTTGTTGTAACCCCAGACGGTCTAAATCAACTTTTCAATCTTGAGATATCAGATTATCAATAATGAATGCGATACTGAAATGCGATACTTTAACATGTATATTCAGTTAATGTTAAAACACAATAAATAAAAATATCTTTATTTTAATTTTGTCACTGTGTTATCCGTAGTATCAACGCTATTTAACTTAAAAAATAAACATATAAAGAAAACATAATCACTGAATACTTCAATCAATATGTTATTTGACTGTGCGCACTGCCAATCGATCCTGTAAAATAGAAATATATTTTAGCCGAGTCTAATCCAGAAAGCAGATTCATGTTATACAACTCACTCCTAGTTATTCATATACTGACTATCACAAGCGACAGACCGTTATATCACCACAGATCTTAGAGTGTTTTCTGTTTGAAATTTACATAGAAATAGACATGATACCGTGGAATGTTAAACAACTTTATTGATAATTGTGTCCGTTTTTAATGATTTTTCACACGTAGTGTGTCTCCAATGTTTGTGTTGAACTTGACATGCATTAGGTATGGATGAGTTTGATACATACTATGATGAACAGGTAAGAGTGATATTTATTGACATGTAACATTTCAAGATTTTTACTTTTAACCCTTATTGAAATATATGTTTTCTTTTCATTTTTTGCGGAAAAATTGACAGAGCTGAAAAAACATTATGTACAATAATCTATTATTATACTATTGATAACATGTGAACCTTAGATTCTGTTTATGTTACTCATGCTCAGTTTTAGTGTCTGGTTATACGTCGAACTCGACGGAACGTATTATGGTATAGCGATTGCGTCTGTCCGTCCGCCCGTTTGTCTGTCAGTCAACAATAGGTGTTCGATCGATTCCATGTCAACCAGCAATTGCACACCTTTTTAATTCACTGGGACCCAAGAGTGTGGCGTGTAACTGAATGAGACCCTTCGGCTTGATAGTTACGGAGGTATATGCCCTTTGGGGTCGGTATCCACCAGGTTAAAGTTATTGTGCAAGTATTGAAATGACAGAATTTAGTGTTATGATGGATAACTTAGATATTTTTTTATGCTGAATCTTTTTTATATTGTATATGAATAACCAAAAAAGGCAGGGTGGGGACATACGGTTAATTTAAGGATTGCAAAGGCTTAAAGAGCCTGCTTGGACTTGGTTAAAGTTTTAGTGCCAGTATTGATAAATGGAAGTCATTTTTAAAGTGAACAAATTTGATATTTTTCTTCATCTGAAATTATTGTAATATTTATCACAAGCATAAGCAATCATATTCAGTGTATTGTTTGACATAGAAAAGGCCCAAAAGGGCCTATTTGGACTTGGTTAAACTTTTGGTGCATATGGGCAATCAAAAAGAGTGATATACTGTTTATTGAAGTGTGACAAGGGCCAAAGGACCTGCTTGAATTTGGATACAGTTTGAGTGCAAGCGTTGAAAATTGAAGTTATATTATGAAAGTGAACACTTATGATATAATTATTTTCAGTTTTTGTGCAAGAATTAAAAATAGCAATGTATTAGTGTGGCAGTACAAATATTTGTTCATGTTGAACTATATTATAGTGTATACGACAAATCAAAAAGAGGAGTATACTGTTTATTCAAGTATTACAAGGCCCCAAAGGCCTCCTTGAACTTGGTGAAAAGTTTAGTGCAAGTATTAAAAAATGGAAGTAAAATTATGAAAGTAAATAAATATGATATTTGCATCTGAATTTCTTTTGATAATTTTAGACAAACACTAACAACGATAAACTATGTAATGTAGGCACACCAAAGGCCGAAAAGGGCTTGTTTTGACTAAGTTAAAGTTTTGGTGCAAATATTATATTTTTGACAGCAAGTTAAGTAAATGATTCCCTTATGCTGAAAATGTTTTTGTGTAGATGGACATTTATAACAAGAGAAACACACTGAAAGTTTAGCACTACTAAGGCCCAAAAGGCCTGTTTGAATTTATGATAAATCAAGAGAACAGTTTTAAGTTAGAACTTTCGTAATAAACTTAAACTAATAAACTTGCAAGCAGGGCGTATAATGTATCTCCTTGCGGTGCTCTTGTTTTTGTTTTATTTTTCTTCATATTGAGTTCCGTTTGTAAACTGTTTGCACATTATTCCGCAATATGTAAAAATAAAACTTATCAGATTAGATTCCTTGAGAATTGGCAAATATTCAAAACTCAAACAAATTTAACGTTCAAATATTTATTCATGACAAATGGTGATTGACATGTTAAACACATATATTGTACAAAATATATCGTTAACAGACACGTTCTTACTTTCTAAACATCACTTTGCAATCTCTTAGCCGTGTGTAATTGATAACCTTTAAAAAGACCACTTTTAACATTTTAACACTTTGAAGGGACTATGAAATTATTTAAGCGCATATCACTTGTACAATTGTGGATTTATAAAACATTTAGACATACTTATCATTATATCAATAATTTTTAAAAGTAAAATGGTACAGGCAATGCATCTTTTATCTCACGTAATTTACAAATGTCTTATAAACTATGAATTAATTACACAATGATAACGCATAAATGCCTTTTTTACCTAGGTAGGTTTTGATTATAAATGTGATATAATCATTGCTGTCAAATTTATCACTTTTCTTTCCACACGTTGTCATTTTACTTACATGGGAGCATTGCCTTTGAGTTCATATTATATTTCACTATTAATATTCTGTTGAGTACAATGAATGTGTTAGTACATATTTGTGCTTTAAATGTTTGCTTTCAATAAACGCTTTCAGTGAAATTTAAAAATCAAAAATTTAACCAAAATGTGTATTCTAATTACACGTTATCGTTTGGCTTGTTTATATTACCATACTTGAATTGTACCATTTATAAGTAAAATACTTTGCAATATTTATTGAAAATCAATAATCAAATTGCACCATTTAATTATAATTACTTTGCAATGCTGATTGAAACTCGCCAAAAATTGTAGATCAAGAAGAAATTATTTCCTTTGTATTTTTTTTTTTTTTTTTTTTTTTAAATTTTTGAGGCAAGAAAAGTTATAATAAGAATGAAAATAACAATAGAACCAGCTGGGTGCGTTTGAAATAAACAAAATATTAAATAACACTGAATACGTAACTGTCTCAAACATCTCCTTTTTGTGCTTTGGTTGTACAACCATCAAACCAGGGACTCTTTAAGTTAGGAGTCGAATGCTTTACTGCCTTAACTAAAGGATTATTACAACAAACTGTTCTAGTAACGTTTTTAACATTGGGTTACACTTTTCCCCTCTTGAGACGGGCTTTCTTGTCTCTTACTTGAGATAAATAACAAAGCTGTGAAGCGATGTAACTATTACATTGCTGTAAGCATAATATGCTTATTGATTCACATGTCTCGGTCCCTACTTGGATGCCAAATGTATCAGAGACTGCAAAATACAACCAACTCTGCCGGGAGTCAGATTAAACTTGATTGATATTTATGTTTTGTATTAAATAGAGCAAAGCTTTGAGGTAAAGACACCGTAGGATATGATTAATCGATACCTTAACAATAACACCCAATGACATCACATAACACGAAATTATAAATTCCGTTTTGATTTTTATTGACAGGGATTATTACAGAAAGCAGAAATATTATACAAGACACAGAGCTTCGATTTAGCCTTGGTGTATTTCGGTCGAGGGATGAAGCATTTTCCCAAGAGTTCAGCTTTCCAAGAAGGTGTACGGAAGACGGAACAGAACTTAAGCAAAGGAAGAAAGAGTAAAGGTAAGCACAGCTATAGGTTTCAGTAATTCAACTACTTTGTTTGTTTTATAATGAACGACACCATCATTAAATGATCTCAGTCATGACATCATACTGAATGTCATATTTTTAACATCAACAATGTAGCCTTATTATTATTTTGTTTAGGTTCTCTACATATTTTTGATGCTAAAGACGCAGAAACGGTTAAGTTTACAAGCGAACTGCAAAATGTGTAACTTAACCGTTTCAGGGTCTTTACCTTGTTGTATAATATTTTGTATTAATAACCAATTATATTTTATAACCTATAATGAAGAGTTTAGGCTTTCCTTAACATATGTACATATAACCTGGTTATTTTGGACATACATTGCGCAATAAGATCTCTTGTATAATCTACTCCTTAACGATTTGGTTGTTGTATTCAAATAAACAAATATTAAATATATCGTTTATATCATACATACAAAGGAACATATTTAAAGTTTATATTAAGAATTTGCTTTACATATATTAATATAGGCAAGAGAATGAAGTTGACAGCGGCAGGAGACCTCACTTATCTTGTACATAAAGTGGTAAGTAATATTGTTGTAACTACAATGTAAGCATGCATGTCTTATAAAGTGTAGCCGTAATGTATTAGAATGACCAAAATATTGATTACTAGAAAATGTCAAATAAATCAAGAATAAACAAGAACATTAAAACTTAATGGTGTTCATTAGTTGAATGATTGATCGTTACTATTAGTATTAAACATAGAGCATCAAATATCATATTGGTAGTATCAGTGGGTTTTTTTTGTGTACGGACTAGTTCTAAAACTGAGGTTTCATTACTAAAGAATTGAAATTGGCATTGACACTTCTGTTGTAAGAAGTTGCATTGCCTAGACTTCGGTATACTTTTAGGAAGTTATGCTGTCATCACCAACGACTCTACAGAGATATAGTATGTCCGTTTCTGTGAAGCCTTGTTGTTGTCTATATTTTCTGCATGTATCTCCGTTTAATATTTGGTTATTGCCTTTTTTACATGTGTCTATGGACCTTCATATGTATCAATTCGGAACAGTGTCTTGGATAGTTAGTCTTTTCTGTCTAGCTGTTGGTTTTTTGAGCAAACGCATTACTATTATTTATTATGAAATCTTTCTTCTTCGTTTTAAGCCACAGGCAAAACCGTTTGCATTCGAAAGCAAAACAAAAGGAGGAACGAAACATTTACCGAAGCCAACGCCAAGTTTTCGAGATAGACCAATATGTCGGCTGGTCAGATTACACAAAATCCCGTCTGTATCTTTGCCAAGGGCTTCATCTCTCCAGTCCCTAGCTTTTACACCTGCATTGTCCATGGAATCTTTAAACTTTGACACAAAACGCCCAGAGAGCAGTGCTCTAAAAGCAACGCTAAAAGAATTGTACTTGGATAAGAAATACCTTCAGAAGCTGTCAGAGAATCAAGTATTTCCAGGTAATTATCACGACATATATCCTTTTTGCAACTCTGTTGCATAATCTCAAAACTAAGTTACCAAGTTTACGCCACTATTGGTATTCCAAAGTTGGTAATTGAATTTTTGACTATCCACTGTCAGTACACAGCTGTTGGTACACCACTGCTGATACTCCACTGTTGGTACTCATTTGTGTTAATCTACTGTTGAGATACCCCCTATAGGTACTCAGCTGTTGGTACACCACTATTAGTACACCACTGTTGGTGCATCGCTGTTCATATTCCACTATTGGTACTCCACTGTCGGTACATCGCTAAAGGCTCTCAGCTGTTGGTACACTACTGTTTGTAAATCACTGTTTGAACACCACTATTGGCTCTATACTGTTGGTGCTTTACCTGTCTAACACTTGGTTTCTATTTTATACGACTCATTTAACGACGTTCTCTGACATGTTATTCAAATATGCAGAAAGGTTACTTTGTACGTACTCAAACTATTAAAACTAGGTACAGATCAAGTACATATCCTACAGGAAGAAACAATGATTATTATAACCTGTAAAAGTACACATTGCACATACGACATTTATTTAGAAAACATCAAATATAATAAGTAAATACATGAACCTAAATGAAGACTTTTGAAGAAATAACGTCCAACAACATTTTAGATCCATCACAAGATTACTTCCAGTATGATAACCCCTTCAAGTTATCATACAAAGACTACACATTTCCGTTATATACGTATACATATTATTAAATAAGTAATTGATGCTGAAAAATTATATGTTTCGTAAATATAAGAACCATACATTGTCCCCATAATGTGTTGCAGTTATATTTGAAGAAATATATCATAATTAAATACGAGTTGTGTGTTTTGAACTTTTTATTAGCTATTGGTCCAGTGGGCAGTCCTGTACATGATATAGCAGAAGATGGGATTCACTTTCTATACGACAGACATAAATACTGGGACCGATTGGGTCCACTACCACCTCCGCCACAGCCACGGAGATCACGAGCTAGTAGACTCAGTGCCAGCACAATGTCACTTGATTCTATCGGAACAGCGCGAACAATGGACTCTAAAAACACTATTAAATCCAATGATACAGGCTGGTCATCGAAGAGTAAAGCAAGTGTCAAATCTAAACTTGGACTATCACCTTTGGTTTCCAAGAAACCAAAGGTTAATCCTTCAAAAATAGAATTCAACTTTTCCTCCAATGAGAATGGGTTGGAGCTTGGTGCCCGGAAAATGACGGAAATAGCCGAGGAAGTTGACGGAGAGTCGGAATCTAGAGAATCAGATAACGAAGCACATTCCAATGGTCAAGTTGTAACGGATTATATAAACAAAGAGTTGGAATCTATTCAACAAGGTATGTAACATTTTCAGAATCTCTTACCTCTCCCTTGGTTTACTAGCTTTTATCTAGGTCTTGTCTATTCCCAATGTACTTTCTCCTAAGGGTCCGTTGATGTCAGTTGATTCGTAGCTAGGTCAATAATCATGTACGAGGTTCTCTCACACACAGATTTGGTTTTTTCCTCTGATTAAATAATATATTTATAGGTGACCCGTTTCAGTATGCAATATTGTTTTTGTTTTAATGTAAATCACTTCTTAGTAAAATAGTGTGATGTTCGACAATACAGAAGCATTCAAGAAAAAAGTGTCCTTATTAAAAGCTTATTGAATAGAATATGAAATTGAAAGGAATTCAGTTAAACATAGAAAAGTCAACTTAACTATTTATACGAAATCTCAGCCCGTTTTAAGCTAACACCAGTGTGTGTGTGTGTGTGTGTGTGTGTGTGTGTGTGTGTGATACATCATCGCAATCTTTTTTTTTAGATTTTGTTATTTATGAATGAACTTTGCACTTTCATATCATCCTTTCTTTCTAAAGATTTCAAATATGGAAATCATTCAGAAGTATCATCAAAATGTGAACTTTGTTTGAAACTACTGGAAAAGTATTCTGATGCTGATGTGCCCGACAGACATGAACTTACGGGAACATTACACAGTTACCTAGGAAACGTAGCGGTGTATCGTGGAAACTACACGGAAGCAGTAAAACGTCATGGAATCGACCTGCGTATGGGAGACAAACAGTAAGTACAATATATATTAGAAACATTAACAAGCTAGACATATACTGAACGAATTAGGCTTGCAATCATTACAGGGACATACGGGACCTAGCCATCGTGATTTTACTTTTTCCTCTCTTTGGCTGTGTAGCTTTGATTTACCGAGGTCTTGACTATTCCCTAAAGCGTCCATTAATGACGGCTGCTTCGGAGCTAGACCAGGAATTCGTAACGAGGGTGTCTCACACAGAGTATTAGCTCTATCCTTAAATAAATATCATATTTATTGGTAGCATGTTTCAGATTGGATTTTTTTTGTATTCTCTTTAGATGTGCCTTGAACAAATAAAATTGAACTTTTCTTATTAGATATTCTTGAAATATGTATCAACATGTCACTACCAGACCTAATATTAATTATGAGTAATAGCCCAAGTTGAAGCTTATATTTTGATAAAACCAGCATTTTATTTAAAACAAATTGAGAAGAAAAACATTTCTTAGTGGATGTTCTTAAAACTGTTATGGTAACCCATAAACTTAAAAAGGTGGAATTTTATCCTAGAAATCCCGTCCGTCGTCGTTGTTCATCGTCGTTACAATTTTCAATTTCTTTAAAACCACTCAACCAATGTCAACATAACTGGGCAAGAAGCATCCTTGCGACAAGGTTTGTTGAAAAAACGGGGCTAGGCCCAAGGGAATACTACAAGCGAGCCAAAAGAGGAATTTAACAGCTTGTTATTAAGATAGAAAAAAACTAGAATGCCTGATGACTAATGTTATTGCATATATACAGCAAAAATTATTTGGAGTACAGTTCAATTCCTAAATAGATATATTGGTTGTTAGTACGTACTTGAACCAGTACCTTGCACAGAAGTCTTATTATCGCGCTTATTGCAACGATGCAAATGTTTGTCATCAAATTCAATTATTTGTATTTAATGTATAAAATCATACTTTACCAAAAAAACATATATGAAGAACTAAACGGGTACCTTTTTCTTCACATCAACATATGTAACCTCGCCCTCTCTTTGGCTCTACATGTGTAGTCAGTGCTGATCTGGGGTATGTTCTTAATAAATTTCCCCTTTAGATTACGTTGCGCAGATTGCCTTTGGTGTTATGAGCAAGGTCCTCTCACTCAGTTGGTTTGACGTCAATTTAAAATACTATATTTGTTGGTGTCCCGTGTCAGTATGCTAGGTCATTTTGGTGTGTTTATTGTTTGTTTGTCCGCCTTGGTTCTAATGATCCTATTCTTCTTGATTTAACAGCGATATAAGACAATGTCGATACAGAGCCTTGGGTAATCTTGGACGTACATACATGCTGCAAGGAAAATATAATAAAGCTTTAGAAATGTAAGTAGATAAGAAACATAACGTGACTTGATACATATTAATTCATTTAGTTTGTTTATGTTATTTTGTTATCTTTTATTATAACTGTTAAGTATCCTGCCGTATTGA
Organism: Pododesmus macrochisma; assembly: GCA_032359645.1. NCBI lineage: Eukaryota > Metazoa > Mollusca > Bivalvia > Pectinida > Anomiidae > Pododesmus > Pododesmus macrochisma. The sequence goes on along the minus strand of JAUMGZ010170833.1, from coordinate 5,493 downwards.
TAGTGTTCTAAAACAAACGTGCACACTCAGCTGCATACTGTGCACTATGTTCTATGTGAAAGTATGTAGTGGTGTTAGGTTTTCCGAATGTGTTTCGGTATAATGATATTTTCCTTTCCTTACTAACATTGTTATTGCTTTCTAATTATATCAAGTTAAAAATAAACATTTTAGAGTCACTTTTCAATTTTGAGTTTTAAATAGTATATACAAAAAACCATGAAGATATTCAAAAATCATTAGTCCATGGACATACATTGGCAAATATAAGGAGAACAGGGGATGCACACATGCATAAAAAATGAGTACAAGAATAATATTCAAGAACTTGAAGCCAAAAAAGTGTTCGCGAAGGAGTGAACATTTCCTGCCACGCCACACACGTGTCGCCCGCCGTGATGTTTAATTCATGCCAATTCAGTATATGGCAACCTTTTTAAAGCATATTGCGATTGATTACTTGAAATAATTAAATGTTCATATTATACGACAAACGTGAGTGATATACATAATTATGCAAAAACTTCGTTTGCATCTTAATATATCTGAAGCAATAAATGTATAAGTATTAAAATACTTTTCACCTTCTGTCGTTAAAAAGGTACACAATGAAGGCACCACTGTGTAAAACTGCAGCCGAATCTTCAGTTCTCTTTCACGACATTGGGAACTGTTTTACGATGCTTTCAAACTATTCCTATGCTCGGGATTCCGGCCGCAAATCCCTTGAGACAGCAGAAGAAGCAGGGGACACGCATCTCCAACTCCAGGCGTGCATTCTCATTGGACTTGCAGAAGGTAAAATTATTGCCAAACTAATTCTTTCTGTATTAATTTTTAAGTAAAACATTTTGTTTGCTTATTCTTTTAACCATTTCATAATATATATACAATAAAAAGATTAAGTTCTCAATATGAAAAAAGAAGCATAAAAACCAAAAACACAACTATTAGGCATGTGCATAGAAAAACAAACATTATAAAAATATACTGTACATGTACGAAAAGATTAACATTACTGAATTAAATGTTTGCAAGTGTAAAAAGTGAACAGTATACATGTAAGACGTATATTTTGGAAAACAACTATTAACGCGAAAAGCTAAAATAGTATATTAGTTCACGTTAGTCTTATAAACAGGTAAATGATAATTATTTTATAGTATGCGTTTATTTCCATCCAACATTCTTCATGGTGTTAAATAATTAGCATTTATATCTACAATGCATTGCCTGTATTTTACTAGCAAACTGTGTTTAACAATGTAGTGTGAAAAACATTAATACATTTTTTATCTTTTAGTGAACATGAAGAAATACAAGGATGCACACAGTACATTTGAAACAGCTTTAACACATGCCCAAAGCCTAGGTATGTTTACATTACATCTGTCTAGCTTTGTTTTCAATGCTTGGATTTATGTTCTAAAGACCTGTCACTGCATCAAGGAGTATAGAGATAGTAACTTCAAGTTAGTCGTTCACCACCACCTCCTTATGAATCATTTTTTTTTTTTTTTTACAATTATTGGAAAAGCCAAATCAATGTGTAACATGTATTAACTTAATGTTATTATATTATATTTGTTATGTCTCCTATACGATGTTTTTATGATTAAATTGCTACCAAGACAACTAAAACAATTTGAGTGCTATACCAAGATTTCAAGATTTTCAAGATTATATTACACAACACTCAAACACATTTAAATGTGTAACAAGATGTAACTTATACAATAATAGACATGACACGAAATGAACAGATATAAACGTACAACATTTTAAATTAAAAATATAATATGACACACGTATAAGAACTTAGATTGATCATTACAAATAACTTCCTCAAACATCTATGTACTGATATCGTAGTGAACTCGTTTACCTATAACGTCACACACAAACATGCACGCATAAATACGTAGATGTACATACATGTACAATGTGCACATATACACAAAAAGGCGTATTAGTATCAATATATAGCTATAACCAAACTTACACATATACATTCACATATGTATACATACTACACATACATGAATAAATGTGTACACATATCAACTTTATAATTCATTACATTAGTCATCACAAATAACAGAAATACAATTCTGTATTTTTATACTGCTGTATTAACAATCTGTATATTTATACTGTAGTAACACGTGACCGGTGGATAGTTTTTGAGCTATTCCCCAAATTCATAACATCAATATTATAAAAGACTTATCAAGATGGCTTGGAGGGTGATGACACTCTATTGGCCCCTCTACATTAGCATTTATGCTCGACTTCGCATCAGGTAATAGCTCATGCATCGGGGTCGACAAAAGTACTATCTACGTCCAAGCCATGTAATAAGTGTTTAATGTGGTTTATTTGACTACGTTTCATTTATAGATTATATCATAACTAACATTTGTTCTTTTATTACCTGCTTCCGTTTAATGTTTATATTAAGATATTGCGACTTACAAACATTCCGAAGACTTTAATTTGTCTTTTCTGTAACCGGGTCAACCTTTATTGAGCTTATGAAAAAATACCAGGGAGCGGTACAAGCACATTTCAAAATATGTTCACATTTTACTATAGTCAAACCTGTCTATAAAGACCAACCAAGAGACCAGAGAAAGCGGTCTTTATATGGAGTTTGTGTTTATATACAGGTACAAATAAATGTAATTAGACTTCAAGGGACCTGATTTTTAGTGTTCTCTATATACAGCTTTATAGAAGTGGTCGCTAGAGAGGGTTGCACTGAAATTGACAAGAGTGAAAAATAGTAGAAATATTTATATTTTTGTCATTTTTACGATTTATTAAAAAAATATTATTAATCTATAATCTGAATTTAGATAAATATCTTTATTGATTTACCATAGGAAACAAAGAGGTTGAAGAAACAATGAAACAAGCCTTAAGCGACGTCAACAAAAAACTTGCCATGAAGTCAAAATCAAAGGCCAGACAAACACAGCCAGTTATCGGAGGTCATACGGCTCCCAACTCGGACCGTTCTGTTCTTGTATAAGGATATGACATGAATTTTCAGATCAAACATATCGCGCAGCGTTTGACGAGCGGCGAGGAGAGCACCTCTTTTAACACATGAGGAAAGGGCATTCAACATGAACGAGAACTACATCCTACATACAATTTTATTCCAAGTCGTTATATTTCATCTTATTCTTGACTTTTGTTATGCCTCTGTAAAACCTGTAAATAATTGCCTGTATCTTATCTCAATTATTACACACAGTTTTGAATATTAGGTGTGGCAGTGTGCGTTTATGAATGTAGTATTTTTTCAATTTATGTATAGTTATGAAAACTCGCGTTCAAAATTGTTTTATGTCAGATGATGTCATACTTAATAATTGAATATTCAATGAATGAAAACAATTTAACGTTAGCAGTTACCGTTAGATAAAATATGAGATTTGTGTCAGTGATGTTCGGTTACAAAACAGTGTATATGTATATACAAATATAGAATTAATGTTTGTTATAATGAATGGTATCACTAGCATGACAAACTATAGACTCACGTTAACCCTCCCCACACCATGACATCAGCTCTCACGTTGTTCGATGTTATGATTAAACAATGATGTTAATTTGTTGATTAAAAATGATTTTTCAAATGTAAAAGCTTATTTGTATTTTTTAATTGGCTCCTTAAAGCAAGGATTGTAGCCTTTGGGGAGGGGGGCAGTTCTCCGAAATTTTGCAATTTATCTTGTTTTTCTATGGCAATGTGTAAGAGAAAAAAAAAGTTTTGCCCCTACCGGTTTCCTTTCGTATTTGATTAATTAATAAAAGTTCTGAAATTTGTCAAAAAAGATTTCCCCTTTCAACATTCTAGAAGGGTTGTGCTCCACCATTTGAGCACTTAACATTTCTTTCTGTCTGCTTAAATGTTAGACTTCGGCCCAACTGGAACAGCCTTTTTTTACCCCAGAGTTACGCCTCAAACCAACTTGATTTACATATTAAGTCAGTAAAATCTAGGACTGCTATTTCATAAGAGATTTTTGTTGTTGAAATGTTGATTTATAGTGCCCCCTTGAGACAAGTCATATCCTTTGAACAACTTGATCCCTTTCCTTGGTCCAAGGAATGCTTCCTAACAAGTTTGGTTTATAAGAATAAGAAAATATCAAAAGTTAACTAATTGTTTTAGTGTTGACTTCAAAAACGCATACATGTAACCCAATTTGACCGACATCCTGAAATTTGTGTTGATCTCAATGCCCCAAGGTAACGGCATATACAAACATTAAACCTTAGGCTTTCTAGTTTATAGGGAGCATATTAATTGTCCCCATTTTGCCCCAAACACGGTCCCTTTAATACCATACCTTATCGTTTGAAAAGATCTGAATCCCCTACCCTGGGGAAGCTTCCTACTGTTGAAAGTGGTCGAGTGGCTTTGGAAAAGTCAAATACGAACAGTTAACGCCTGAAGACAGAATGGAAAACATTAAAATGGACTTGGTAACAAGAAAAAGCAAACGTAGCAACTCTCATACAAATTGAGAGTAGCTGGTAATATTTTAAGAAAAGGGACATCTGCGGCAGACTGATTTACGATCAAGGAAAACACCAGCAAGCGTCAAATGGCATTTAACACCAAAAACAACACCACATAACTTCTTATCAAATATTGGAAGTTGGAGAAGGTTGATGCGCCAGTAACTTGTCTATATACTGCACCTGGTGTTGTGCTGAGTTTCCGCCCTTTGTTTGTTAAAACAAGATCCCAATCTGCCCGACATTTACTATAGTGTAATTAGTGTTTATTGTTTAGTTAACAAATATGTTAATTGGCTGTTTTTTGGGGGTTTAAGAATCATTTCTATTTCATTACCGAGACGGTGTCTGCTTGTGACAGTGCGCACCGATTGAGACTTTATGGTGCTGTCTCATCAACATTGACAAAAAAACTTCGCTCGTTACATTATCCAAACACCGAGACAATCAGTCCAACTCTTACCTCAAAGTCTAAGCGTTTAGCAACGGAGCGAGGCAACTACATACTTTTAAAGTCTTAGGTACCATGCGGTCGGGGTTCGAACCCACGGACTAATGTACGTGAAGTAAACTCTCTGCCAACCAAGCTATACTACGGCGGTGGTACAAGTATTTTAATAATTTGCTGTCCAACATTTACTATATTGTTTTGTTTTCAAGATTAGACGAGTCAGACATTAACTTTACAAGTATGTATATTATTTGATGTCGCATATTTTTCTTTTATCGCTATTAAACGTTATATCGTGCCGTTAGTAATATTTATATGCATGTTTTGATTGACCCGGGTCATACTAATTTTTCCTTTTATTCTGGTGATCGAATCAAGACACAACATGGACAGATTATTAATTTGAGAGAGAGAGAGAGAGAGAGAGAGAGAGAGAGAGAGAGAGAGAGAGAGGGAAAAAGAAAACCAACACAGTGCGCAGAATTTTAAATGAAATTAATTTAATT
>JAUMGZ010170832.1:21071-42674 GCA_032359645.1 Pododesmus macrochisma | reverse complement strand
GCATAATGTATCTGACTTTGAAATTTGGTGATTTAATTAAAGTGGTTGAAAGGTTAACCACGAAAATGAATGCCCATAACAGTTGTTGAATGTGACTGAAGTTGAATGAGACAGCTGTAATCGCCAAATGAAAGTATTGTATAGGGGTAGATAGAAGCCTATGTGTTCCTTAAAGTAGGGAAGGATGCAATCAGATCTTAATCGGATGGATTGACAGTTGGATGCATTAGCATTTGTGTCAAAGGGCCTTAGGTCAGTTAACTGAAAACTGTTGGTAGTTGGAATTCCTATGCCCTAGGATTAAGCGGAGAGTTTTTCCTGAAATCAGAACACTTGGCAAATATATATGTACATAAGAATCAGTCTATACTGACCTTCTCACAATTAAGACATAAGTAAAAAGCAGTCTATGCTGACCTTCTCACAATTAAAACAAAAATAAGAAGCAGTCTATGCTGACCTTCTAACAATTAAGACATAAGTAAGAAGCAGTCTATGCTGACCTTCTCATAAGTTAAAACAAAAATTAGGAGCAGTCTATGCTGACCTTCTCACCATAAAACATGAATTAGATGCAGTCTATGCTGACCTTCTCACACTTAAAATAAAAAAGGAGCAGTCCATATGCATGCTGACCTTCCCACATGAAAAATTAAACAAAATTATTTTAGAAGCAGTCTATGCTGACCTTCTTACGATCAAATTAATTAGAAGCAGTCGATGCTGACCTTCTGACAATTAAGCAAATTTTTGAAGCAGTCTATACTGTGGCCTACTCACAATTAAACAAACAGAAGCAGTCAATGCTGACCTTCTCACCTTAATACAAATAAGAATAGTCTATGCTACCCGGGGATGGAAATACTCAGAAAAACTGATAGTTGAATGAGAGAATTTGTTAACCAGATTACAAGAGCCTACAGAACTATATAAACAATACTGTGGTTTCTTGACACGTCTTATCTATATAATTTTCCCGCAGTGTGTCCGTAATCTTAATTATTCTGTTTGTACCCATATATGAATAAGTTTAGGTAGTGGCTAATTACAATGTACCAATATGTTACCTGTATAAGGATTTAGCCACAAATATTCAAAATTTTATATTTTCAGTGTGTGTATATTCAAGTAATAACTAACACGAAGTTTGGCATGTATGCCTGTAAATGTATCTTGTTTATAGGAGAAGAGCACGCTGTGCTAACTTTATATTCTGCATAGGTGTTTGAATATACCTAACATAGCTTGATGAATGCCATCGACCTAACGTTTTGATCATGTGATCTTCAACTTTGGATGCAGCTGAGGTGGCTGCTCCAATTCTAAAACTGTGACCATTATAGTCGTCTGCGTTGTATCCCAAAGATTCCAAGACTGACTTAATGCGGGCGATGAAAAAAGATCGAGACAGAGGATTACCATCTGGAAGGAGAAAAAATGGATCTTGCGGACCGTTTGGTAGCATTTTCGTGCGAAGTGCAAGAAAGCTTTGTAAGTGTGACACTGGGCACAGAAGATCTGAATTAGCAAATAATGGAATATCTACCCCTTGCCTGAATGGGTCAGTCTTGGACGCTTTGAGATGTAAAATGCATAGGTCATTCTCATATCGTATATCACTCAGACATAGATTTGACTGTGGATCAAACTTTTTCGCATTCTGCACAGTGAACTCACCGCACCGCAGGAATCCGAAAAAGGCTAACACACAAGCTGTTTGTAATAGTGTATCGGTATAAGGACAAAATTTGCCCAACTTTAACAGATTGCACATGTTTCGTAAAATTACACTAGTAATAGGTAAGCGAGTTCGTTTAGTGTTAATTTGATTCTTCTTTATGCCCTTAAGGAGCATTTCTAATCTTGGAAGCTGTGCTGTACAATGTTGTGAGAAAATGTTCACTTCATTAGATAACAAGTATCTGTATCTGATACCGCATACATAAAGTTTAATTGTTGAATACTTTAGCCCATGCTGTGTATGACAGTGTGTAGCAAACTGAACTAAAGTTTCTTCACTTAATGGGGGTTGATTGTTCTGCATTTTGAATCCTGACATCAGCATGAACTTTTGATACAACTTATAGCCACACTCGTAGAGTTCTTGAGTTCTTGGTGCAATGGAACGCGATATAAGTTTCTCAGACTCTTTTATAAGGTTGGCGGCTTCCACATTATCTCGTTGTATGGAGGTACTCGAGTGCCAGTTATCTCTGCATGAGGAGCTGCCTCTCTGAATTTCTGAAAGTTAAAACGAGAGAGAGCATCACTTGCCACATTTTGAACACCTGGGATATGTTTACTGTGAACAGTAAAATTGTATTTAACTGCCAAATATGTCAAAGTTCTCATAATCTTCATGATATCCTGAATTTTTGACCTCCCTTTGTTGATGATGTGTACCGTTGATTCATTGTCACAAACGAAAATGATACGTTTTTTGGTCCACTCGTGACCCCATAGATGGGCCGCCACCACTATTGGATAGAGTTCCCGGAAGGCCATTGACATGTCCATATCGAGGTTGATATTCAATTCTGTCGGCCATTTATCACTGAACCACTTTTTACCGAAAATACCACCGAAGCCAAATTTTGATGAAGCGTCTGTGTGAAGCTGAATGTCTGTGGCACATGTAGATAAGGGTTCATAAAAGAATGAGATGCCATTCCATTCTTTCAGAAAATGGAACCACATCTTCAAATCGTCGCGACAATCTTGGGTAAGATTGACAAAATAATGTAACCGCTTCGCACGAGCGGACAAATTTATGAGGTATGTGACAAAAGATCTACCGGGAACGATGACCCTAGCTGCGAAGTTAAAATGTCCTAAAAGTTGTAATAGCGTTACCTTCTTAATAGAGCGTTTTTCTAAGAGTTGTTCAATGAAAGTAATGATCCTAGAGATTTTGTCTTCTGGTAATCTAGCTTCCATATTTACAGTATCAAGAATTATTCCAAGGTATTCTATGCAAGTAGTGGGACCTACGGTCTTTTTGACTGACAAAGGGATATTGAGCCTACCAAAGATCATAGTTAACAGGGCCATGATCTTATTTCCATCAGTTTCAGGAGGTTGAATGGTCAAGAAATCATCAAGGAGGTGGAATATAACTGGGATCTTGTACTTATTAAGGGCAATCCAACAAATTGCCTGAGAGAGGGTATCAAAGATTTTTGGTGAGGAACGGGATCCAAAACATAATCTAGTATAATAATAATAATGACCCCTCCATTTCAAACAGAATAGGTGATATTGGTCTTCCCTTATTGTTAATTGCTTAAAAGCATCAGTAATATCTGTCTTGTTCAAAATTGAACCAGGGCCATAACGCCGAATGACGTCAATAGCATCATCAATGCGTACATAGGAGAGAGAACATTGCTCTTTATCGATTAAGTCATTAACACTCGGATGGTTATCGTCATCGTGAGGGGACGACAGATCTAAAATTAGGCGTTTCTTACCGGAGTATTTTCCTACAGCTATACCTATGGGACTGACACGGTATTGATCAAAAGGGGGTGTATCAAGTGGTCCTTCTAAATAACCTTTATCCACCTCCGAGGCCAGGAGTGAATCTACTGCTTCAGGGTCTTTTAATGCTGATTGTAAATTTTTGCACTCTTTAGTGGGTAAATTTCTCTCAGATACCAAAGTATCGAAACCATGCCGCAACCCATTTAACAAATATTTCACAAATAACCTATCAGGGTGTTTAGCTAATTCAAACTCCATTTGTGTCACGTTTATACTACAGGGACGAGGTTTTTGACTGATTCCTGTTGAAGCCTGTTCTAGTCATCGAGACTTCCCTTGGGGCACCTCCTTATTTGTTCTTGTATCTCTTATTTGACCATTACCCTTAAAATCACAATCAATGGACCCATGGTTAGTGGATTTACATTTGGTACAAGCATGCATATACATACAGTTTGGCCTTGGACAGGAGCTGTAATTGAATTTGTTACAGACTTCTCTACCACCTATATAAGTAATGAGTTTTCCGCTTTTGTCCTTACCTTTTTCTGTTGAATCAGTTTCTGACCTACTTGCATATGTGTGCCCCCCGAAGTTTCGCTTACCAGAAGACAAGAATAAAGCCCGGGCTTTCTGTTTATGAGGATCGCAAAATCGCGACAGATGGTCAAAACTACCGCAAAAATTGCATACGATGCTCGGAGTGCCATGTGTCACAAGATTCAGAAGACGTTCATCAACTTTGGACCAGTTTATTACAATATTATGTTCAATAATAGCGTTGGCGGCCTTTTGAGCAAACATTTTATGATACACATAAAAACATGGACCATAGTGAGAGTGTATGTCATTTATTTCGTTCTCATACTGTTCTAGTTCATTAAACCTCTGAGGGTATGCCTTGCCGAGGATATTTCGATATTTCCTGAATGCTCTGTTGAATTCTTGGATATTCAGGTCATGGTCTAGACGAATATCCCTAGGACTAGATAATTCGACTGTCAGTCCTTCTGACTGAATACTCTTAGTTTGAGGGACATCGGTGGCTGATGATAGTAGACAAGCCATGTTGACATTCTTTCCTTCTAATATTTGTTTCCTCAGCGATTGAGAAACACTGTCCATTGCAGGCAAATCTTCAGCATAAACGGGACCAGTTGTTTTCAAAACCTGTCTTTCGTAGGTCTGCTGGATTAAATTAAAGTTCGTACCTGCATTAACGTTTGTTTCGACGGCTGTCGAAACCGTCCGGGGTTTTTCTGGTGTGAGACCGTACGTCGCCAGTGATGCTGTGGCCAGATTGAAATTTGTCGTTAGCGCTTTATCCTGGCCTGTCTCGTGGATTCTTGTCGTACTTGGTGTACTTTCCCTATCAATTAGGGTGTTCATCATCCTCGACATCGAAGATATAGCTTCCGATGCCGTCTTGAGGGCGGAAGTTGTCTCGGCCAGCATGTTTGTGTTATGATGTCCGCCATATTGGTTAACAGTCGTTGCGATATCACTCCGCGTGACGTCACGCGTATTCTCTAATGGCGAGAAAATAGTTCCTCTGTTCTCGCTGTTACTAGGAATGTCAAAATCACTTTGCGTAGGCGTTATTTCTTCCAAATTATCCGTTATTTCGCCTGTGCTTGCACTTGCATTAAAATCTATGACTGGTTCCCTTATTGTCGCTGGATTTGCGGCGTTTGTGGAATATAGCTGTCTTAAAATGTCAGTTTTCCAGTTTACATTTGCTATGATTCCCAATTTCCCCAACTCTTCAACTATACGTTGTTTCTTCCAGTTCTGGGGATTTTCAGGATCCAATGTACGTTTACGTGTATTGGACGCCATTGCAATATACTAAAGTTTATACAAGTCTTTGTTACAACATAAGTGTACCACTGCACCCTGCCACACCCTGAAAAGGGGATAGCAAAACACCCAGAAGTTTTTCGGCTAAAGTACGATAGTCCACTATGTTTAAGCAGTAATGAAAGTCCAAATCCAATGAATGAAGTTAACACCGACGCTTATCCTTCTCAATAATTCACGAAGTTGCATATGTAACGTAGTGAAACAGAAATTAAGGAGAGAGGAAAATCGAGTGTCCACTCTATTGTTGACCAGCTGAAGATGCTGCGTGGTCACGTGATCAGAAAGGAATGCAGTGTGTACAGGGGAGACCGAGGGGCTCCCAATGGGTGAATGGTGTGAGGAATAGTTGTTATATAAACCACATTTATTTACATAAATTCCAAGTATTTATAACACAATGAAATCTAGGTCAACAAGCTTTTCTTCACTGGTAATATTACTTGCCATAGATTAGAGTGTTTATTTAGAACAGAACTTAAGCATGGTATCAATAATGTGTGTTAATAATGGCACTCTGTGTCTTTGGCTTGATGTCACAGGGAAGTAAGAGATAGGCAGTTGATTATTTTATGGCATGGTTTAACAATTTATTGGATCACAGCAAAAGTTGAGAAATGTAATTAACTATTACTGCTGTGGTAATGGCTAAATATCAGGCTATTTGTGTTTCTTTTTGTATTCTGTGCTGAAGTTTAAATATCTTTAATTTTATGTTTGTTCTTTCAATTCAATATATATCAAGATTTGAGCCACACACATACATGTGAAGTTTTGTTCAAGAAGTAACTTTTAGCTATTGTACATGATATAGAACACCAAAGTCTTCATCTATGTCCATGGATATAATGCAGCTGAAATGCCTTGTACATGTTTCGAGTATTATATATGATCTTGTCATGACCAACATACAGTTATAAATTCACCAGTATCTAAAGGCATAGTGTTATATAAAATCAATAGACACTAGTGTAAGCCAGGAGAAGCATTCCTTCAATTTAATTGTCTCCCTGTAGATTTACTAAGTCTGTCTGCAGCAATGGCTCTTGTAGGATTCCTCTACCAAATGAGAATTTTGATTACCGATAAGGACATTCAAATTCCTCCAATTTCTTTTTCAAACATTGTGAACTTTTTTTACGTATCATCCAAAGAGAGTGAAATTTTTGCTGAGTGTATATAAATAAATAAACTTATCTTACATGTAGATATGTATATAGTAAACTGTTAGGTTTCCAATAACGTGCAGTCGACAATCAAATTAAATCAAACAATCGCATGCTCAGTACAAGTGGTAAGGTGTAGACAGATAAGGTACAAAGGATAGTTATCAGTAAGAAACACTGTTTATTTAGCAGTGTGTTGGTACATGGCCGTGGTGTGTTTTTTAAAGCGTTGGAGGGCATGTGGAAGTCATTAAGTAATCCGTATGTTTATTGATGATAGAAAACACAGCTCTGGGTTTATTTCTGTGTGCTGACGTCAGCCACAGTGAACTGGAACAAGTTGATGTACTGACAGACTGCTATATCCATCACCAAGTCTTTAGTTTACAAAGTCAATGCTTGATTTGTGGGTTGGTGTACTAATCCAAGGCCTCTTGTAGTTTAGACATAACAAGATTTGGCATAGTTAAGAGATCATTGTAAAAAGTTCTTTTTTATTCTTTTTATTTGCCATACTTTGGAAAAAAATTTCGTTTGGGCCAAAACAAACTGAACAATTGCACCCAACATATGGTTTCTTTAACATGTGTTGTGATTTTAGGAAGGTTTTTATTGTATGTCCCTAACAAAGAGTTGGATTTGAAACGTGGACATCACAGTTTCTTGTCTGACTGATGGACTATAAAACTTGTGTGACCTATTTTTACTGTGTCTTAATAAACAGATGTGATAAGCCAATTACAAATTTGCAGTGCTTGATGCAGATCTAACTACAACATGATAACATCAAAGTCTAAAGGCCAACTTAGTAGCAGACTACATCAACACTTGGTGAATTGGACTAGAACAAGAAGAATTATGAGGGGGGGGGGTAAACAAAATTGTTCAATGACAATATACTTGTGCTTCTTTGATTGACCAAAAGTTGTCCATTTTTGTGATTAATTGATTATTTTTTCCCCATTTCATTAATTGATAGATTTTATGATTAATTGCTTATTTTTGTGATTAATTAATTGTGAAATTATGGGTCCGTTTTCTTCAAGCTTCACTCAATGACTCCATGTTATCAAGTCAAGTTTTTTCAAATAAATGCTCAGTATACATCATTATTTCTATTTTGTATAAATTGATATTTACTGTTATTGGAGATATTTCAAGCAGAGATCCTGTATGATTATGTCTTCACCTCTTGAGAAGACATTAAAAGGCTGCTGGCTTGAGAACAGACATATTAATTATGTATTGGGAAGTGAATTTTTTGGTATCATCTGACTGTGATGTTCCATGTTTAGAAGATTTATGAGTTGTGAATGCCTAGTGGTGATGTTTTTATGTGTTGCTTGTCCAACTGTCTGGTCTGTAATGATGGATAATGTTACATCATTATTAATGTTGTGTAGACTTCCCTGACCTTGGCTTTGTGTTGTGTTGTGTTGTGTTGTCAAGCCCTTGTTCTTCTTGTACAGACAGCATGGTGGCACGCACCAGAGTAATGTTTATGTACATTTATTGTATACCATTCTCGTTTTACTTTTGTGTGGAAGGCAAAGATTTAACTACTTACATTTGTTGGATTTATATCATTTAAAGTGATTTCTGTAATGTATGAAAATGCTATTAAGTAATCACTGTTGGTCTATGTTTAAAGAAGAATGGGTTTGTTGAATGTTTGTTGATGGCTCTGTTTGGATGTCACTCTTCAACCAAAAGATTGCTTGATAAGCAAAAAATGGAATAAAAACAACAGCAATGAATAAGAATTCATGGCAAATCCAAACAGGCCCTAATGGGACAACAAAATGTTTAACAAGAGAGAGAGAGGGGGGGAGGGGGGGGAGACAAGTTGGAATTATGTGAAAATGTTTTCTCAGGAGAGAAGTGAAAAGGATGGCATTTGTAGTAAATTAACAACAAAACATAAAACAACATCTACATGCATTAGCCAAATGCCAATAACATGTAGCACATCCACACCTGTTGATGATACTCGTATTTCAACATTTTATCTCATTCTTTAAAGTACATGTCACCCTTTGATATTTCAGAAGGTATAAACTTTGTTTTAAAAAAAAGATGTCGCTCCAGTAACAACAAAATACATCATTTGTGGTTAGAACAATAAGTTGCAAGAGAAATGAATAATTAAGCTAATGAGGATGGTGTTTGTTTTGTTAAACATTGTTGTCTCGTTTATGCATTAGGTATATGTAATTGTTATATATAACATTAAATGTCATGTTTGATTTATCACAGACTTTATATGAGTCTAAACTTTTCAATTTAAAATTTCTGTTGTAATTCCTAACCTCTGGAAAAAATAGTATTTCAATTATATGTCACTGTGTTAGTTACCGTTAGAAAAACTACCATCATTTTAAGAAATAGTTGTGGAGAAAAACTGCCATCATTTTAAGAAATAGCTGTGGAGAAAAACTACTATCATTTTATGTAGTAGATATGGAAAGATGGCCAGAGGCGCTTCATTCTGGTGATAGAATTAAATTGAATTTAAAGCAGATCTTGTAAATGTTATGTATAGTTATATGTCATGTGAGGTTAGCAAGGTTATGTTAACAGATACTGATCCAGACAGTTCACATTGCTGTAGAAAGGACTGCTGCAGGCTGTACAACTGATGTCATTCTGGCAAAAATTTCAAAACGAACAGCACCTTTGACATTTTAGCCTGAGAACATGTGACACATATAAATTGGAAAACAACCATCAGGGTTGTACGTGCATTTCCTGGAACAGGTGAACAAATGGTGTGAATGATTTGTGACTACTGTGAAGTTTGAAGTGCTGCTTTGCATTTAAAAGGACACATTGCAATTTGTCATGATAATGTGGCTGCCAAGTTGATGATACTGAAGTAAGATAGTACACTTAATCAGATGCTCTGTTTGTGCCAGCAGATCCTGCCAAGATTATTACCCAACATGTATTTGAAAACAAGAAAAAGTTGGATTACCAGAGTAAAAGACATTGACAAACCGTAGCCACACCAGCCACACCAAATATCAATTTAAGAATGAACATGAAAACTGAATCTGACTTCCATCAAAAGCTCCCTAAAGCCCAATCATTGAAAATATCAGTAAAACAAATAGTCTTCCAGTGACTTTACAGGTTTTGATAGGTCCATATACAAGGTTATGGTGTTCAACGGGGTTACATTTCTGGTACAATTACTAATATTTAAAAGGAACTATTAAAAGTCAGTTAGTCTGTTATAGGAACAGGTGTGGTGTGGTTGTAGGTTGATGTGCCCTGCAATAGATGATATAGAACTTCCAGTTATTGGTATAAACTATGTGTGGGTGATATTTTGGTTGTTACTGATGTAAATTCCAATGTTGACAACTCCCAGTAGTAAGAAGTATGTGTTAATGATTCTTGTTTATGCTTGAATTAGATTCTGTTATGTATAAATCAACTCTCTGTTGTATATTCCGATATACAGTAGAAGTATTTTTAGGAGGTATATTTTGATGATTCATGGTTATGTGAGGAAGGATCTGCTTGATTTCTCATGTGTGGTGTCTATCCAATTACATTTTTATGTGGCAGATGCTTGAGTATTAAATTATTCTTTTAGAAATGACTCGACATTCCAGTGTGCTATTTTGAAATCCAATCCTCTTTATTTGACATTTTGATCATGTTATCTGTTGTAAGGAATCTTCTGAATATCAATTACCATCTCATTTATAAATGTATGTGTGATGGTAAAAGTTAGGAGATTTATCATAAGTAAATCTTTTATGAAGGTGAAAGTCACATTACGTGGAATAAGATTTATTAAAAGTCAATCTTTTGTGAAGGTGAAGGTCACATTACGTGGAATAAGATTTATTAAAAGTCAATCTTTTGTGAAGGTGAAGGTCCCATTACGTGGAATATTTGTCACACTGAAGAAAGTATTTCTTTTACATGACAAATATACTATGTCGAAGTGAAAGGCACATGAAACATTTTTATATAAGAACAAAGAAAATGTTATTTAGGATAAGTGATGTTTCAAGGTGAAGGTCTTATATGGAACGTGTTAATTGAAGCAAGGTGAAGGTTACATTATGTTGAATACATGTTCAAAGCTAGGAAACTTTCTAAAAGGCAATTTATTGTCCAAAGGTTAAAGTCATACATTTGGAACAATATAAATTAATTATAACTGACTAATACTGATAATATTCTTTCTCATAAAAAATATATGTCAAAAGAACATTGTAGATAGATGCATATGCTCACAATTCCTTCTAGTCAATCTTCATATAATCTTAGTGATGGCAGAGACATGATATTCTTAGATCACGCTGTTGTGATGGTGGCCAATTTTTGTTTTAGACCTGAACTGTCTTGCAGCTATTCCCACACAGATGGTTTTCATTCCAACAGTGAAAGTTACTGCATTGGCTTTTAGTTTAACAAGCACGTAATCTAATTACAATCCCTAGCTGTTAAATGTTTAACTTGCAATCAGAACACTTCTTCCTGTTCCAAGTAGCCAAAGGTGCACATTTTTAGCAGGAGATCATCGCAAGGTCAAGGTCGTGCCTCAAGTCAGGTTAAATACAGTACCTGCAGGTTTCCTTCAGAGCTTTGTTTACAGACATGTGGCATTTATGTGTGTTCTCTGTGTTCTCCACAGGTATTTGACTAAATATCTTGTCTTGTGCCAGCTACTCAAGGTGTACTGCACTATAAATAGTGGTCTATGTAGTGGCTCCCAGATCACCCGCCAAATCTTTGATGTGGTGCATGATTTCTGCATCTTGTGATGATTATTGTTTCCTGGTGTATATATACCTACACCAAATCTCCAGCTCCAATCTTACCAAGAAGTAGGTGTAGTGAACATCGCTTGATACATCCAACATCATTAGTAAACACAGGATGCCCCAGGGTTTGTTGTTAGTAGCATAGAATAATTAGATAGAGGTCGTGATTGGGTAACCAAGTGGTTGCATGTGTCTTGCTACTTACTGGCAAATTAATGGTACCAATGTACTTGTAATGTCAGAAAGTAGGTTAACTAGTTCACATACAAATCTTGGTGGAAACTAATGATTAACGTACAAACTTTGAAAACAGTAAACCATTGACATAAAAAATTCATGTTATCTACTTGTAATGTAAAAAAAAAAAGTAGCTACATGTAAGGTTACTCAATACATTCACATCCAGATCTTAGTTCAGAAGTTTAGAATGAATGCTTAAAAGACTTAAAGAACAGTAAACCATTGACATCAAGAACTCTGGCACTTGTAATGTCACATCCAAATCTAATAATCAGTTCAAATGAATAATTAACTTTAAAAACTTTGAGAATAGAAAACAATTGACATCAAGAAGACCACCAAGAGATATGAACATATTTAATGGCTATCTCTCTGTGAAAGAGCAGTTTCTGTAGGGCCATTTCCCATTATGTTGTGAATCAGCTGTGATTACCAACTGAAACTCCTACATAAATCAGCACATGAACTAGCAGAACAGCAAGAACAAGAGATTATCCCACCGAGTGTCCTCCCTGCTTGTATAATGAGACATGTGTCCATGAAATCAATTGTAACTTGCACACTCCCATTATCACCTGCTGCCCAAGAACAAATCAGGGTTGAACATTCTTGGAAAGAAAATCTCATAAATTGTCTGTGTATTTGTTACATGCGCTTTGTTTCCTTGTTGGAATTGCATGGCATTGATAAACCACTCTTATGATATGTCAGGTTAATAACATTCAAAATTATACCAAAGTCAGTCGTGCACGGAAAATTATCAGAATGAATAAACTTCTGTAAGAAAATATGCCAGTTACTAAACCATTGCTTAGTTCAAATTATGAGAGATATGAATGATATGTACAATGGCTGACTCACAGCGAGCCAATTACCTCAGGTTTAAAAGAAGAAGAAAATTATGCCAATTAATTTCATTGAGCTCGTGTCAACAAGTTCTAGAAGCAATACTGTTACTAATTATGTTAACAAGTCTGGGATCAATTTCAGTGTAGAAGTATCGGAAAAGTTGTAGTTCTGTATAATGAACGTTCAGTTCAACGTGTGCCATCAGTCTACCTTGGCTGATATGACTAGCAGCCTGGTACACAGAGCTCAGAGTTATTGAAGGGCTTCCTGTGACCATATTGATTTTCCAGATGAAAACTAAATAAATATACCAGAGATGGCCACAATCCGATTTAGCAAGTTGTATAGTTCCACATCTTTATATAGATTTGTAATGAAGCACTTTCTGCTGGTAGCTGAGGTGTGTAACTGCTGTTGATTTGTTATGTTTCTACATTCATTTTCTTATGATTTCAAATGTTTCTGAAAACATATTGTTAGAGTTTCAAAATCTGATTCACAGAAAAATATTCTTAAAAATAGGATAACACTGTAAAAATAAAACCACATGAATTCAAATCTTTTTTTTTATTTCCATAATTTTATTCTCATGGGTTGTAGTTTATATTCAAGTTAAACATTTGTGTGACAAGTTTTTAAATGAGTTATCTTGAAGATCAACAAGATACCATACACAGAACAGGGATTGAATAAAGCAGATTTATCCACAGTACAATTTTAGTCACATGTCGAGATATGACGATAGGTGAATTATGCAGACATATTTTATGAACCCTTGAGATATTGCCTGATCTATCAAAGCTGATATAAAATACTCCAGTGGGTATACATATATATGTACATAACTTATTGTAATTACAACCTTTGAGGGGTAATATTAGAAGCAGGTCACATCTTCTGCTGATGTCACTGTTCCATTAGATCTGATAACCCAATGTTTAGAGACGACCCCTCTAAGATTTGATCATGTGTACATCAGGGTCATTGTTGACTAGCTGGCAAACACTGCTCTGGGCTACAATGAGCCTAGCCACCAGGATAAGTGACTAATGCAGACTATCTCAGTGATTACACTGCGGTAAAGTAGTCCTATTATATGACTCAGTAGGGAAGGAAGAAAACCTTGTGTAGTTAATATGTGAACAGTGTACCACTGGGACGTGTTTTACAGCTTGGATACTTACACTGCAGTTTGACTTTTAATGCTATAGTGAACATGAATATTTAATCTGTGTGTGTCCGCATACTGAAGCACAAAGGATACCAAAGTTTTCTGCGAGGAGCAGGTTTTTGTAAGTGTTTATCCTGTAGTGTTTTCTGGATGTTTTAGGTATTATATGTGTTTTCGACCATGTTTACGGGATATTTTAATGATTATTGTAACAATGGAAAGTAGTTGGTCACTCAATCACGGTAAGCTTTTCATTGATCCATGAACTTAAGAAGACATATTGTCATATGTTCTTGTGTCTGGCCGAATATTTACAAGTTTTCAGAGAATTACGACTTTGGAAATTCTATTTATAGGCAGCGACTGCCATAAAAATTCAAAGAAACTTATGCTACAACCATAAATGTTTTTAGATTTTTTGTTTGGTTTCATTACTTTTTAAACTGACAAGAATTCTTGGTATATAGATTTGTTTCTGTGTTATTTAAATGTTGATGTAAATGTCGCTATTGATATGAGTCTATGTTCATGAAGTACAAAAAACACCAAATGTATGAAATAACTACAGATTTTATCATACTTGATGGAACATATGGTGATCATGTCTTGTTGTTGGCTTCTCACATGGCGGTGACCTACTTAGGCAGGCTGTCGTGGTCATGCATACAGCTATAGGACCTACATACTGGTCCTGTAGATGTATTGACCAGAGGTCATTTGAAGGGTCGTTATGTTTGATGGCTGGAATGTCATGTTTGATATATGGGAGAATGAGGTGCCATAGGCTTAGTATATATTAAATACTTATAGGAAAATATCTCCAGGCTAATATCTGGCCAAGTGTAAAGAAGTCTTGTACATTTGACTAGTTCAATATAAGGGTACTTATAACCAACAGCTGTACAAGAGAAATTACTGCTCTATTTATAGGACTTGGCATTTACTAGAACAGGGAGAGTGTTAGAGTTTGAATAATTACATCTATCTCAACCAGCAGTTATGTGGAATTGATGGATATACCTACCTTGTAAAATCCTGGCGTTGTGCCAACTGTATGTATGTAGTGATGTCTATGTGAGAGTGTGTATAATATGTGATACATTATCTATTGTGTCAGTCACTATACACTATGAATACAAGATAACTATTATTAACGGTGGAAATTATTGCTCTTGCTGCACTGAAGAACAGTTATTTCATCCATGCAGTGGTTACGTTGGGCGTGATTCTCATTTGGTGGGAAAATTTACGGTTTGAAATTACATGAATTATTCTTTCATGAAATTACAAACAAGTTGAAACAATTGACGGTCCATGTAATTCTCGATTGTTAATATTTCACACATCGATTAGTTTGACGACAATTCTGTAGAATGATAGATTCCTTTGTTTGGATGACTTATTGATATATTTCATTGATTAAAGCTCTTCTTGATACTTTTACACAGCTGACTTGCAGAAAGACAATCAGACGGCCATGTTCGTGATCTTCAATGGGTGACATTGTCTGGTAGATCTTATATGAATATCATTCAAAGTCTTTGTATACAGCATTAAATTGTACGGTGTAAAAATAACTACATTAATGTACATAAACTTTACAGCTGTAATGTGCCTAACATCAAGTGAATTACAATGTCTCGTAGTCTTGTGTGAAGGTCATACAGCTGTTTCTTTTTCAAGTGAAATATTGACATTTAACAAATGTATGTTTGAATGATCTGCAGTTATCCTATTATAGTGATAATGTAGAAACAATAATACATGAGAAATGCTGTGTGCTGTTTGATTTTGATATGTATGGCACATTTCACAAGCACAAGCTTGTCTGCTCAGACACAGACAGGTCGGCCATTAGTAGTAAAGGGCTTGGTTGTCCACGTGGCTGTGAGATCTATGGAATAGTTGTGCCTTTGTTAGACATGCACAGCTGCCTCCTCATTATGGTGGGGTGTGGAATGCTCCATATATCTATTATTGATCTGTGATGAAAGAATCACCCATTATACATCGTGTTAATTATACAAATCAAACAAAGGCTGTAGTATCAGCTTTACCAATACATCAATAACTACTTTTATTACCATCGCAGGTAGCCTACTGATGTGCTGTGATGCCATGAATTGCACAAAGAAACTAGGTCATACATGAATCATGCAGAGAGCATTTCATCTCTTTATCAGTCTTTATTTATACATTTATGATAGAAAGTTTTTCTTTTATCTAGAATTTTATTGCAAATGTGTATATATCGTATATCAATCTCTGACAAATGTGCTTTTATACATACTACAAAACCAGATTGTCAGTTGTTATTGCTATTAATAAGATCTGTATAAAGATCATAGAATTTAGATTGAGATGAGAGCAACTATGTAAATATGTTTTTATTTTCTAAAGTAGGGTGCTATAAGGTTATATACATGTTATATGTTAAACTTTGTCCTGATCATACAGTTGTTTTTACTACAGGGCAGGGTTGTATACTGTGTTCAGTGTAGATTTTACTGTTCTCTAACAAAGAAACATAATCTTTTCCCGTCTTATTACATTGCTTGCACTTAAAGTTTGTAAACTCGACAAAAGTTCATTTAACAAATTCTTATTCCAATAAATGTCTGCTTTAAACTTGTTTGCAAAATTTAAAAAACAACTGAAAAATACTTAAAAGAAACAAACATTGTGGAGTTGAGGTATTCAAGCAAAAACAAACATAGTGGACTTGAAGGGGAGGTATTCAAGCGGCAAATGCTATCTTTGTTGAGAGTTGTAGGTCAGGCTGTTGAGCTGGCGGGCTGTGTTGTGTATATACATACAGAGAATCCAGGGTTGATAGCCTGGTCACATACTTACACAGTATGCTTGATTGTTATCGCTATACACCCACCATCCACTGCCAGCTAGCGTTATATCAGTCATTTACAATTCAACAAACACGCCACGCTATGTCTATGTGGTCTATGTACTGAACGTGTTAGGACTAAATCTTACCGTGTACAGCAAGGAAGAATTTGTAATCGTTGAGCATTCAGGATTTTGTGTACGTATTTAAGGGCAATAGTTTTGTACACATGGTTTGGTGCAAGAGGTTGTCATGTTTAAATTATGCGGTGTATTTTGTGACGATTATATTTCATGTGGATTTTAATCTCTGACCTTCCGCGGATTACAAAGTTCTTTTGGACGACGTCATTAATCTTGTATGTCAGCTTATATGTTTTCTAATGTGACATGTGGAGCTTTTAATTCTTGACAGTGATGTGTATATTTTGATATCTGGAAAAGCCTAGCCGTGTATAGTTTATGTAGAAACAGTCTGGAAACCTGTCTACAGACGCTGTCAGTTGTCCTCTAGCTTAGAAAGCTTTCTTTAACCAGATGTATTTCTGAAGGAGCCAAATCATTTTAAGGTATTTAATATTGTTATTACAGAGCAACTTTCTGAAAAGTCCACCCCAAACATCAACCCCTTCATCATCTGCAACAACAACCACAGGAACTAAGGCAGCAACCCAACGTACTACCCCAGGAGGGAAATCTAGGCAACAAACAACTGTACAAGCCTGCCAGTCTGGGCCAGTCGTGACCCCACACCAGTCACCAGATACAGATACTAAAGGTGAGTTTGGTTTTCTCTATTGATTTTCTTCTAAATTACATTGGCTTAACTGCAAGCGCAGTCAAACTAGGTCTCTTTTGTTCTTGTAGTAGATAACTGGTTAATGTTGGAGAGTATTAAATATTTAACATGTGTGGGAACGAAATTGCTTGAACAAAGGGGTTTGTGTGTTGATGTAATTAGCTGTAATCGGCTGCTGTAGTAGCGCTTTACACCAGGATTGTGTTTCTGACAGTGCCAACTCTTTGAATAGATCACATATAGATAATAGCTTTGTTGCCTCTGAAAGAGTCTAAATGTTATTGGAAATTTGAAGCATAAAGATTTTCCTTTGACTATACTAAAATACAGGAAAAAAATGTGTTAATTTTACCAATAATGAAATAACATGGTTGTAACAGTGTTTATTTAAAATCCATTAGGAAAGATCAGCCTGTATGGACGTGTCAGTTGTGAACTTTGTAATATCCCTGTCAGTACCTTGACATCATTGTAGATAAATGCTGTGCCGTGATTAGTGGGTATCAGATTTACTGTAACCTGTTGACTTTAGATATTATATATAGTTATTACATGATAATTCTTTGTTTGTTCAACACTGGAGTCGTCTTACTGTTATACATCTGTCATAAAATTGATTTCTGATTTACTAAGCGTACATTTGTACCTGGCTGAGGGCGTTTGAACCACATTCAGTTAAAACACTTAAATTTAGCATTTTTAAACAGTGATGATTTATTTCTTATAAAGGGGGCATGAATTGTGTTTTTCTTTGAATAATTTGCCCGAGTTTTTACCTTGAGCTATTTTTGTCTTGAATAAATGTTTGTATACTTTAAACTGTTATTGTCAAGGGTTTAATAAATGTTTGAAATTATTGACAAATAGTTCTTAAAATGTACATATAGAAATATGGATTCTTGTTAAGTAAACATGGAATATGATTCATGTCTTACATGATGAAGTTACACACGCACCATGTTGTACTAAGATCCATATTTCTTGAATACATCAAGGATATTTTGTTTATGTTGTAGTTCAGGAGACATTTACACATACACATAAATACACCTGCAGTGCGGCAGGTGTTTGAGATTGGTGACATATTGATTTATATAAAATTCTAAGCCGCCTAGTCATAATAGTTTGTTAATATGTGGTAAGGTAAACATCGTGGTTTTTATATTGTCACTTATCTTCATTTATTTTATTTATATAAGTGTGTATAACACCTGAAAGTTAATAGATCATTAATTATTCTACGCAGGTGCCTTTTTTACCTGTCCTACCTCATGTTGTTGTAAGTTTCCTTGATAAGTTTTTTCTGTGGTGTGTATAGTGTTTTTGTCTACCTGTCTCCCGTATGGAATAATAAATTACCTTTGTACAGGGAAAACGTGTCATATTGAACTCAAACTACAACCGGTTTCTAAATCAGCTTATCAACTGTATAATATGCTAATTTGTAGGCCACTGTGAGAGAGCGTAATAGGATATTATTTATGTCGGGAGTATTGTCAAGGAGTTAGAGAGATTTATACACATGTTTTTAAGGACGATATTACTCAATTAATACCAGAATAGAGCGGGCAATTAAATACAAGGACTTACAATGCAGTCATCGATAAAGCATGAATGTAAAATTCAATGACGCATATAATCATTGAAATGTTTTTTAAATGCTTTAATGATAAGCTGGTTATAATTAAATCCAGTACTGTTTTGAATATTTTACACAGTTGATCGGTCTTTTACACAAAATTTCTAATTATACAAATGTATTTTGTATGCTTTGTACATTAAGGAACAGTTAATTCAGAATTATTTAAATGACATCAGTCTTTCTTCATGTCAAGTGTTGGTAATTTACATGTTATGTAAGATAAAATTGATTTCTTGCTCAAAATAAATGAGAAACAATAGCCTTTTCCCTGTAGGCAGATTTAAATATTGATGCTTAATCAGAATGGTTCGAAATACTGTAAACGTGATTAAACATACATACATGAACACACTAAGCATGCCATATTGTACTGTAGGTTGTACATGTAAAGGTCGTTGTATTGTGTATGTGGTGAACTGATATTTTCTGGAGATAAATGAGGTGAGGTCAGACTTGGGAATAGGTTATCTACACAGGGTTATTCAATATTTGAAATGAACAAGAATCTTATCTGGCCAGTGACTGTCTGTAGGGTAAAGCAGAGAAGTGTATAGCAAGAGGCCCAAACATAGGAGCGCTCATTTTAATTTTACTAAGGTTTACGTAGTACCATTAAATATAATTGATTGAGAGAGGTATTATCCTTGTGTGAGTTTCTAATTGATTTGTCGAGATATTGTTTTAGTGTGAGTTTCTAATTGATTTGTCGAGACATTGTCTTAGTGTGAGTTTCTAATTGATTTGTCGAGATATTGTTTAAGTGTGAGTTTTTAATTTCTTGACACTGGGGTAACATCCTAACACGAGTTTTTAAATTGGTTGGCTTTTGGGTATCATCCTAGCATGATGTTTTAATTGGTTGGCACTGAGGTCTTGTCCTGGTGTGAATTTTTAATTGGTTGACACTGTATCAGGTAGTGTCCTAGTGTGAGTTTAATTGGTTGGCACTTGGGTAGTGTCCTAGTGTGAGTTTTTGATTGATTGACAATGTTATTGCCCTAGTGTAAGTTTTTAGTTTATTGACTGCGGTTATTGTCTTAGTGCAAGTTTTTAATTGATTAATTTATCGTGCTATTGGCCTGATGTAAGCTGATTGAGTACAGTTTATGCCTGCAGATATAATTATATGAATCACTGTGTGTGTGTGATCAGCGCTGAGATAATACACTATTTATTACCCCATGTATATTTCACAACAGTTCTCCAGAGACAAGCCTTAATGCTTGACTTATTGATAAACTCGTTAGTAAACACAGGTGTACAAAGGTAAACAGGTAAGGCAATGGGACAATAGAACACATTTGATGTAGGTAACAATTTACAGGGCCATTAATACACGTCAAATGTGAAAACCAGTTCTGATAATTACAGGGACACAGTTGAACTGGCCCAGTATAGTAATCAATGTTTGGATTAGAGGACTGAACAAATTTATAATGCGGCTAGATCCGTCATAATTCTAACACAGGGGCACTTGATTGATTTATATAGAACTCCTGTCAATTAATTCACCACACTTATCATATTACTTCAGAAAACTCAGAGCTAAAATTATTTAAATCAATTTTAATATCAATGTAACAACTGAAGCTTTATCCTTCTTTAATTAAGTTCTTGATTTGATTAAGTTTTTATTAAAATGTCTTAAAGGGAAATAAAAAGGTGCTTTCTAAAATTGTATACATAAAAACTGTATATCAACAGAATAAGTGTTTGTTGTGTACAAGAATGACATTGGCACATTTAGAGGTCACCACCAATAGTACTAACTGTAATTGTCCTGGTGGTTCGTGTATAATAAATAGTTAATGTGTATAGATAAATCTATCTCCAATATCAATTGTTTACACAGGAGATCAAGATAATAAACAGTATGTATATATTTAACTCTGACAGACTGGGAACAATGCCCCTGTATTGATTATTTACCCTGCAAATTAAGTGTGGTTATTGACTGATGAGTGTTTGACAACGATGGGCTATGATCAGTAAAGCGCTACAGTACACCATATCTGCGAGTAACTTATAACACTGGCAACCTAAAAAAACTCATATCTGTGTAGTGGAATTTCTATAGTCTGATCGTGTGTTTGTTCTGCCAAGCGAGCAGTGCAAATCTAAAGATGGCGTATTTATAATCAAGGAGATTATTGTGATGTGTGGGTTGGCCGAGTGCCACTATAGATTTCTATTATTATTGTGAAAAACGGGGAACTGTTCTCCACGACTCACTGGGTCTTAATAGCTGGTCTTAGGTAAATCTGTATGCCTTGCACACAACCAAGTTTTGATAGATTTCTGTCTGTGTGAATATTGGTTCATTGAGAGGGAAGCCTTTTTTGTTTGTTTAGTGTGACCTACAGATTTCTATAGCTAGTTGTCACACGCAAAACCACAAAATAAATAATGGATCTCGCTCAACATAATAATGGTTTCCTAACACGTCATCTCATACTTTAATACCTACCTGGTTTATCATGGACAACTGACTCACTAATACAAGGAAACTTCCATCCCACAAAATCACCAGATTAGCTTTCATCTCCCAATGCACGTGGACTGTAATTATAGCCGTATATTTGTGGGCTTTAGGTTGTTTTATTGAACCTCGACCAGTATTTATGTACTTGTTTATCTAACCGCTATATTTAGACAGTAATTCAGCCTCTAACCGCTGTATTTAGACAGTATTTCAGCCTCTAACCGCTGTATTTAGACAGTATTTCAGCCTCTAACCGCTGTATTTAGACAGTATTTCAGCCTCTAAC
>JAUMGZ010170832.1:0-20971 GCA_032359645.1 Pododesmus macrochisma | reverse complement strand
CGCTGTATTTAGACAGTATTTCAGCCTTGTTATATTCTGGTAGATTTCCGTGATATATTTATCTTTTATGTTGTCTCTTTGTGTTGGCAAATTCTGTATCAACAGTAAGCTAGATTTTAAAATCATCATTTCCATGGCTCTAATATTTCTGTTTTAATTTTTCAGAGAAATCGAATGCAAAGAATAGATCTCAGAGAGACAGGAAGAGAAAGACAGATGATAATAAAAACGAGACTGGCAAAAGTCAAACAAATGTGCTTTCTTCTAATAAACGTGCAAAATCAGCAGACACTCGTAAAGACAATGTCATCAGTGTAGAAGATAAAAAAGTACCTTCACCGAGTTCTCAGAAAAGGGCAAGGTCATCTGATCAACGCAAGGCTATTTCTAATGTGGAAAGTGACTCAAATTGTGTTGATGTGCCGTCCACATTACCTGTGTCGGTATCAAGGAGGTCAAAGGTTATAGAAAAAAAACCAGAGGTTCATTTAAAAAAGTGTGATTTAAAATCTGACAAATCTTTGTCTTCAAGACGTTTGAAATCGCCTGCAGACGACAGTAGGAAAGTAAGGGGTAAAAGTGAACGTTTAACACCAACCAAATTATCTGCCAAAACACGGACAGAGTTATCTCCTCTTACTAAAGAAGAGAAAGCAAAACGAACTTCAGATAAAAGTAAAGACAAAGTGCGTAATAGGCCTAAAAAATTAAATACCAAAAAATTAATCAATTCTCAGGATAAAGTTCAGGAAGTGAAATCAAGTGATGTTAAAACAGACAGCTCGGACAAACTCAAAGAATTAGGGGCTACAACCAAATGTGATACATTAATTTCTGATTTAAATGAAACAATTAATTCGGGTAATTTATCAAAGGAGGAAAATGAACACTCAGTAAAGTGTAGAAGTAATAATGAAATTACAAATCATAGTGCTTCTAATTCCATAGACGCTCAGAACTCTTCAGTGGTTGGAGATAAAAAAGTGACTCAAAATCAGGAAAAAGGTAGTTCGAAAGTTGAATGCTGTGATAAGAAAGAATGCTCAGTAAACAAAAGTGAAGCTGTCCCTGACAGTAGTAACACAAAGTCTGAAGGTCAGTCAGACGATACAGACGATAATATGCACTTTATGAAACAGAGGCTATTAGCAAGTAACAGCTGTTCAGACAGTAATAGTAACAAACCATCCACAAACTCACTAGCCGGTATAGATGTGAACCGCTCTCTCACAGATCAGATCACTAAGCTAGCTCGTACAGAAAAATTACTTCATGGGGAGAGCACATCATCCACACCAAAGACCAGCTCACCCCAATCACGTGTCCCAGAATCATTCTCATCTCTGTCACACAATGTGGAATCTGGAAAAGTAAACAGTGTGTCCTCATCAGAGAATGTGACTCGGGCAGTGGCGTTAAGTAATACAACTGTCAATAGCTGGAGCTCTGCGTATCCGGCATCAGAGATTCGCTCAAGTTCTCGCTCAAGTGAGCATTCATCATCCTATAGTGATCGTGATAGGCCAAGTTCTCGCTTAGATGATCTGAAAAATTCCAGTAAAAACAGTCCGGCATCAAGTCCACTTATTATAGACAAAGTAGGTGAACCTGTGCTGCCGTACAGAGACCCAGAACTCATGCGGAAAAATCCTGTGCAAAGCAATGTTCAGAGTATGTTGGGCTCTCACAAATCCTCCACTAACTACCCCACAGTGCACAACCCGATCCCTGCTGGTCCCCCCTCTAGCAACCTCCCAACAACCTCCTCATATCCAACGCATGCTCTCCAACGTAGTCATGTGATTCCATACCCTCACATGGCCGGGGCAGCTTCCCTAGCTCAGCTAGGAGCGTTGCCTCATGGCCTTGGGCAGCTCGATCCTGCAACACTTGCTGCATTCCAACAACAGCAGATGGCACTGCAGTACTCTAACTCACTGCTTCTGCAGCGTGCTGGTGCACCTGGATATCCCCCTCCCGCCAATCTAACAATGGCACAGTTGGAGTTACTCTGGCAACAGAAGTATCCCCAAGTGCCTGTGCCACCCCAGTGGATGTTAGCAAGCAAACAGGAGGATCTCTTACGGGACCTGTTCAGTTTGAAGGAAAGGGAGTTGGAACGTTATGAACGTGAAAGGCTCGATCGGGAACGACTAGACCAGGAGAGGTTGGATCGACTACAACGGGAGAAGGAAAGAGAACGACAAATTGAGAGGGATCGTCAGGAAAGAGAAAGACTTGAAAGGTAAGAACAGAATTTTGTTTTAATGTATATGAAAGCAAATACGAAATTCAATTGTGTTTGTCATTTTCATGCACTTTGCCCCTTTTTCTATTGCATTACCTTTATCACCAAGACCCAACACAAGTAACAAACAAAGTAGGAAGGGATAGATGGTCTTGGATATTAATGATGTGCTTTCTAATTGCTTTTATTCATGTGTTGATGTTTTGTTAATGTTTCTATTTGTCTGATTCCCAAGCCATAGTTAAAATTGCTAAACATTTGCATTTGAGACACATATTCATATGTTGGTGTTGACTTGTATAAGCAGAAAGCTTGTAGAAGGTTTTGTTTGTAGCACACACTTGGCTAGGATGTCTATTGATGATGGCAGTAACAGCATAAATATCTCAATATAATAACGACAGGATGCCACATAATTAGATTTACACTAGATTTGATTGGTTGCACTAGAATTGCTGGAACATTATCAACCTTGGTCTGCAATACAATATAAAGCGTCCTCTCGGTAGTATTGTTTGTACATGGATCGTTATGACTGAGAAGTATATTTGATCATCATGCATCAACTTTGACCTTGACCTGTTAATGTTCTACACAGACTTTATATTCTGACTAAGACATTTTCTTTCCTAATCTTTTGATCTAAGAACACATTTTGGATTTTATTGCCCTCATTTTAACATCTAGCTAATAACTTATATTAATTTACTGTGTATGTGTTTAAAGCAATTTTTTTTTTCATGATAAGTATTAATTAAGGCTTAATGGATTATATTTGATAAATAATAACAATTACAATATTACGTTTAAAGTTCTATAGTTAACTTTTGGAGATCATCAGGTCAAATTCACTCAGTAAGGTCCAGGTCATGGTCTTGTGCTACAAAGAGAATTTAAAATGGTTGTTTTTGACTTTGTTTATGATGTTTTAACAATTTTTGTGTGTGTTATATCTTAAAAACTTTGCTCTGTAGAATTTTCTGCTATAGCACTCTGATAAATTGGGGGAAAAAAGTAGGTAACAGTGACCTGATTATTATAAACCTAAATGTAAAAACATATATAGCTTAGTTAATATCTCTACCTTTATTTGGCATCATTCTTATTTCACTCAACACAGAAAAGGGGACAATTTCTCCGACTCAGATAAACCTAAAATGTGTTTTACAGATATTCTCTAGGGCAGTGTTGGAAATTTTCCATGTGTGATTGAGTGCCAGTAAGTTAGTGAACCTCATTATAAAGTGTTCTTTCATAGCAGCTTCATTGTCAGCGGTAAATCTTTTTTATTCATGCCAATGTTAGGTTGAAATCCTATAGGGTATGAATTCAAAGTCTTCAGTTCGACTGAAAGTATGAACATGTATGAAAGAATTTCCTTTCAACGAGGATTCCCCTGGGCGAATTATGTAAACATGAAATATTATTGTGATTTTAATAGTCCATCACGCCCGACTGGCTTTGAAAAGACTATATTTGTATAAAACCTACACACAGTAAATCTCCTAGTTCAGGCAATTTAAATGTCACATATAATGCCCAGAGGATAAAGGAAGCCTGCATTAACATTACAAAAAGCACCTTAGACAGACGACATCAAATAATTCAAACAAGAGGGGCTGTCTCAAAGATATTCAGGCATATACAATGAATCATTTTCCCTTTATACAAAAGACTGGGGGAAATAGAACGTGCAGATGAATTATATTCAATAGGATTGAACAGTATATGCTAAACAAGCAATTATATTTAATAACTGGGCGTTTTTTCGTCGAAATTTTCCCAGTAAATTGCTGATTTCCTCATGATAAAGTTGAATTAATGAGGCTACCCCTATAAAATACAATGAACCATTCCAAAACAAAGGAAAGTTGATACCATGTTTAATTGCCACATGTATCTGTTGACACTGACATATGCCGGAGGAGATGCTAAATTATTCATACTGCATGCAATGTAAGATCACAGCAGACATCTGATATTGATTCTGACAAGTCCACTGGTGGTTAAGTATCCACTAAGAGCTTTAATTGTACTGCGTTTCTCCTGACAATAAGTGTTATTGATCGACAATCAAAGTATGCATTCTTTACTTTTTATATAGGTCTTCTTTGTCAGGTAGCGTTGTCAGATGTAACATAACAATATGATATCAAGTATTTAGTGATACATTTAGTGTTGTTCGATCAATGCTTTCTTAGATTGATTTTTGCTTTGTACGCTTCATACATTATTGTACACAACAGAAAAAACAATTATTGACAGTGGCAGAATAGTTGTACAAGTCTTGCTTGATCCTTTTTTGGTAATTCCCCCCCCAATTTTTTTTTTTTTATTTAGCTGATGGTTTGATTGACTTTAAATACTTTTGATGTGAGCTTGTCAGAGGATTGCACGATGGAAGAGATTTCATTGTTAAGATTTAGTCTTTCTGATCTCCTCAGTTGTGATGCATTGAATCTTGTCATTAAGCTATGTTTTCTAGCTCAGAACTATCACTGGCATAACAATTACTGAAACAGATTAAACATTTTATACTCTCAGTCACGTCATCCAATGCTGATTGACTTTATGTTCGTAGCTAGCTGTACAGAATTATATCATTCACATTGATATTCATTGAGCTGTCATCTACCATTTCACACTGTAACTGTGAGTCACACAAACTGAAAATAAATTTTGCTTTCTAAAATTACGCCATTTTTGGAGGTCGTGTTTCAACAAATATAAACTTAAATGTCATATATTCCAAGAATGACATTAAGAAAGATAAAATTGAAACTATTTTTTTATCAAGAGTTTTCATCAGTAATTGCCTTGTTGTCACAAGGCACATTATAAATTTGAATGTCATAAGATTTTAAAACCAATGTTTGCCAAACTAACCATTATACCTTGTGTGATACTTGTCCTCATTTGAATATTACACAAAGACATTTTGGCTTGTTGGTAGTGATAATATGACACAGTGAGATGCATCATGTTCTGTGGTAAGGTGCTTTGTTGGACAGCACTATAAAGTCTGTTTTAATTGACACTGTCATTTGAAGAAACTGTTACAAATGTGATATTTAACATTTTTATTATTATGAAAAAAGTTATTTAACCCATTCCAAAGCCAAAGTAAAAGTGTAAAGATTGAGAAGAAGAAATCTAAACTTGTTTATGAATTTTATCTTGCAGGGAACACCTCGAGAGGGAAAAACAGGAGCGTGAACGTGTTGAGAGGGATCGGGAAAGAGAGCGTGAACGTATCGCTGCAGAACGGGAACGGGAAAGAGAGCAGGAGAGAATTCAGCATGAACGTGAGCAGCGCAAAGAGACAGAGAGGATCCTAAAGGAATCGGCGAACACAATGGCCGCCGTAGAGGATCACTTCCAGCAGTCTTTACAGATGGCAAAACAAAAGGTTTGTTTTCCTCTTAGTACTTCATTTTCCATATCTACTACCAGGAATGATGTTTGAATATCAATCGTCAAACTTTGTAAATGGAACTACATTTGTAATTAGATCAAAACCCTTGTTAACAAAACAGGCAACTTGCAATCTTTTATATGCTCTGTATTTTTCTGAAAAACTTTTGAGGCGTAACCTTGAAAGTATTTGTGTTGTATGTGAGATAATTGAAAACACAGCGAGATTTAGACCTATCAACACTGGTCTTGTTCATCCTTGTTCATCCCATTAACTGTTTATTTAATGTGTCCAACATCTAAAGACTCTTGCTAATAAGTTATGTTTGTACGAACGGACATCTTATTTGTTTTTAATTTCTTATATAGCAGGCAGCTGCTGCTGGGGGATGGCCTTCCAAGTCCATAACCCACGGGATTGGCAAGGTACCACAGAAACCGGAGTCCCAGCAGTCCCCATCACTGCATGACTTCAGACATGCAGAGAAGTCAGAGCACAATAGTCAACACAGCAAAAGCATGGAAGAAAAAGTTCAACAGGTATGCCAACAATTGATTTCATAAATGCTTTTGGTTTCTTTGACTTGCCCTTGACCTAATATTGATATGAGATCTTGATTTAAATACGGAAAGAAAGCGAGACCAATGGAATGGACACAACATGTTATCGTATAGGTGCTAATGATTTTTCTATTCTAGAAAGGTAAAATATTGGGTGATTTTTAGTTTGTCAGTTTGGAACACCAAAGTGTTAATTTTTTAGTCACTGTACCGGTATACAGGAAAACAAATCATCATAAATACATTAACTTTGGGTCTGAATTCCAAGGTACAGTGTTATTCTATAAAGACCTGTGGTAAACAAGTATTATCATTTGAAGCCTAATAGCATCCCATGGTGAAAGAATACTCCATGGATCTAGTGTAAGAGTTTGTTGATGTGTGGTAACAGTACATTGTAATAACAAATGTAGAAAGTGCATTGTCCTTCTGTGGCAATAACGCATGATACAGGCCACTTTACACTACTAATTGATTATGTGGACTTGGCATTGTTATCTCAGTTGTGGACAGGCACAAGTTGATCATTAAAAAGAACTATTTATATCCTATTGATTCTGGTTGTTTTGATTAGATTCTTACACAAATGATGTTCATCTACAATTGCAAAGTTAAATCAGGGATCAGTATAAAATACAACTTTGCTACCCAATGTATACAAATCTCTTCCTTTAAATTTGTTTATCACATCTAAACTTGGCTTGTTTAATGCTTTTCTTTTATATTGACGGACACAAGATGTCAGTTGGTTCATGTGGACATTGCTGAACAAAGAATTATTTTTACCAAAATTTGGTATTAAAGCTTTTTCTTGATTTTATGTTTTCAGGAACACGAGATGCGACATTCGTCTTATGCCCAGGAATACATGCGACGTCAACATGAGCTCCTACGGCATCAGGAGGAACAGAGGATACTCAAGGAGGAGTATGTTATTAAACAGTATAAATCTATGGCTGAACAGCAGCAGAAGTTGGACCAGAAAGCTGAAAAACAAGCTGCCATCAACCGTGACCTAAAGACCCACGGGTTTGGGCAGCCACAAGCATTTAAAAGCTACCAGCCAACATCAACATCTTCTGGTTCATCCGGTGTGAAGCAGGAACCTAGTTACAGTTTGTTTGGCTATCAGCCCTTTAAGCACTCCTATATTAATCCAGACCAGCTTCACTTGGTCGGGCTTGCTGGAGACAAGCACAGTGAAGAAAAAGTAAACATGGACTCAAAACAGGGCATTCTTTCCACAAATAGTCGATCGTCCTCACCAAAGAGACAGAAATCATCCGCTCCTCCTCCTTTGATTAAGGACATAAAATCCCATAGTTCAGTGATTGTTGAGAATAAGGGTAAAGAAGGCAGCAAGTCAGCAAGCCCTCGGCCAGCTCATTCCCATCACTATAGCAGTGCAACCATTCCTATGTCATCATCATCATCCCCTCGCCCTCAGCCAAAACCAGCACACACGCCAGACAGACATCACGATCGTCCAAGATCTGCCATGTCTTCTAACAGCCCGGGTGTAGCTCAGTATCATGATTTATCATCAGGTTCTATGGACTTGTCTTCATCGGGAACACAAATGTCAATAAAAGCCCTCAAACCAGAAAGCAAACATTCGCACAACACTCATGGCATGTCCAGTAGAGAGCATCTACAGGCTGCCATGTTAGGGCAACAAGCAATGGACTATCGAGGCAAACCTAGACACAGTCCACTTAGTGGAAAGTCTTCAGTGTCCCCTGCTTCTATCACCAGTGGCAGCATTGGGCCTAATAGTAGTGGTCATAATTATGTGTCTGCAGCCATAGCTCAACCTCCTGTGTCACTTCCGGCATCTACAGCGTTCAGCTATAGTTTGATTCAACAAGGATTAGTTCCAAACCCAATCTATTCACAAAGCACTGTAAAGTCTGTTCCCTCGACTCACAACAGTGATAGACAGAAAAATGACATGGGTAGCATTCCAATGACCACTGCATCACAAAACAGTCAACATTCTAGTAATTTGCAAGGTGTAAAGCGCAAGCAGAATCGTGAAGGTGGTAACCGTAAAAGACCAAAGGGAGACAATTCACCTAACATGTCTGCAGGAGGAAATTCACAGGGATTAAGTATTCCTGTTACCACACCACAGATCATGACGAATCACTCGCCCTACACCACAACAAGCTCAACATCCACAACCCTGTCAAGTGGGTTAACTAATATGACAATGACAACAACATCAACGTTGAGTACTATGTCATCTGCATCCACTTCATCCTCAACAACATCATCTTTCTCGCCACTTATGTCATCAGCTTTCATGTCATCCAAATCTAATGCTGCATCTGGTAGTCAGGCTGCGTCCGGCTTCATGGACAGTTTCAAGTCCTTTGTGGAGAATGCTGTACAAAATGCGTTCTTCCAAGATCAGGACTTGAACAGGAAGTCAACAAGTAGTAGTAGTAACAACACTACAACAAACAATAATAATAATTTAAAAATGCAGCAGCAACATCAACAACAGCAGCAGCAGCAGCAACAACAACAGCAAGAAAAGCAAAGACTTGTTCAGCAACATCAGCAACAACAGTTGGGGCAGAGTCCTCCTCCTCCCCGACCCACTTCACAGGCAGCTCGCACTCCCCCTCCTCCTTCACTATCTATGTCACCCCATCAGCAGCAGCAATTTATGTCTCATCAAGAGCAAAGACGTAAAAGTGACCCGGCACAACTCAGTGCAAGTTTGAACGAGGACTCTTTGTCACTTGGTCTAAGCAGCAGCAGCAGTAGTCTCAGTAGCCATGCAGCGCTCATGGAAACAATAAATCGTGTGGCCAATGGCAATATAGACACAGACAGCGATACACTTAGTGCACCTAGTCCACCACCTCATGTTAAATCAGATTCATCCTCCCCTCACAAGTCTGGCCATCCCAAACTGAAAAAGGCTTGGCTTCAGAGACATTCGGATGAGGACAAGGAGTTAAAAACGTGTCCTTCACCCCCTCCCAGTGATAATTCACAGAAACCGGAAATTGTGCGGAATTGTTATGTGAATTGTTCGTACATTTCTCCCAGCAAGGAAGGTGGAAGCCGTTCTCCCATTAGTGCTCTGCGTATAAATGGCAATATGAAAGATCGTAACAGTGAAGACGAGTCCACTACCTCCGCTTCAGAAACAGAAAACGCTCAGGTAAGAATTTGTGATGCAAAATATTATGAATACTCACATGTTCATTGTGCCATTGATTTTATTGAAGCATTTATCAAAACGCTAAAATATGTATACCAGTATCTTTAGAAATGGAAAGGTAAAGGTCATAATATTACAAGATACATTTGCATTCAAGATATGGAAGGGTTGGACATGCAGTTATTAATACAATTAATCTCTTTACAAGCTTGTTATAACAGTAAATTCATAACAACTATGTATTCAGTGCAGCTATGGCAACAAAACTATTCTTTTCTTTACTTCAAATTTATTTGAATGACAAAGATGAGATGTTTGTAAAGCGACTCAACTGGTGGTGTTGTTGTAATACAGTTGCCTTGGAAACACTCGTCAATTTCTGTCTAGTCCTAGATTTATGTCTGAATGAATGTTAACTTTTAAAGCACCATGTCAAGACATAGAAGTGTTCAAGCAGCATGTCATACCTTATAATATTCTTAACAACAGCATGTTATAGTGACAGGTTTCACATGGTTCTTTACCCTGCATTTCTTCAAGAAGTAATGAAGATTTCATTGCCTTTCCTGTAAGATCTTTTAAATCTCATTTTCATCACACACAATGTTTGTACTATGCAAGTGGGAGGTGTGTTTTAAGTTTCATAACTATTTATGGCAATAGGTTTATATTTTCCTCTCCAGGCCTGGAATGAATAGAAATGTACTTGTATCTGAATGATGACAATGAAGAGGGCTCCCAAGGGAGTAAGCTCCTGCTACAAAATTAGATTAGCATATTTTTGTTTAATGTCAATGAAGATCTGTACCTAAAGGTTGCAGGTGCATTGGAAGTGTGAATGTGAAGTTTTTAAAACTCCAAGTCTGACGTCATTCAATGAATTGTGAGATTCCTGTGGTTTTACGACTCCTTCATCGCAGAACAAAGAGATTTGTGTTGTGTACATTACAATCATTTACCTGAAAGTTTTAAGTGTCGTTTTGCTATTGGCTTGGCTTCCTGGTCGTGAGGGGTTTAAGCCAACAAGATAGATAGTCTTGTCTCTCTGCAATGTTGACACGTACTTGGGTGTGTAAGCAACAAGATATTCCGCTGTAATTGTAGAGGTAATCCACACACCTTGTTACCTGTGTTGACGAGTTCTGTTATATCAACCTCGCAGATCTGGTTGCTGTTATGTAATTTCTGTTTAAATATATAAAATTGATTTTTATGTTCGTTCGCTAGGGTGAGGAGGTTGCAGCTGTTTGACCTGTTCAGCAATGACATAATATATACATCCTTCTTGAATGTTGGCTCTGTGGCTCTGTAAAATGAAAATATTTTGTTTCTTTTTATTGTTCTTTCTTTAAATAAATTTGATATGACTCTATCTTAATTTCCCAATTCCAAATCTATGAGTTTGATATTACGACAATTGTCTCTGTGCAAATCACTGTCGGTATATATATTGCGGGGGCATTCCAAATGTGAGAACAATTAAAATTACAATCAGAAAACCAACAGACAGTTGTAGAGGTGTTTTTATTTCCAATGCACAGCTGTTGCATGCATTTGACTGCAAACACATCTGTGTATCATCTCTAACCAAATTACAAAGTATAAGCTGCATATCACGCTTGCACTAACTCTCTGCCAGTGCTTTTACAGATAATTCTACTGGTCTGGTGCCAAGAACATGGGGATAGGCCTCACGTGAATGAACTTGCTATCTCTCCGTCTTGACATGAGACTATTGGCATCAGCCATAATTTGTCTGTTGCATCATTCCCTATTGAAACCATGCCACTGATGTAAGGCTAACATTATCTTTGATGGCGTGTCTTTGTTTTCAATCATTTAATGTCTTGCCTGCTACAAAGTGTATTTTTGTTGTTTTTAAACATGATGAGTCATCAAAAAGGAGAATTTTCCCACAAAAAGCAAAAATGTTAAGTTATCTATTTGAGGTTTCACTGTTTATTTTGTCTGTACACGTGTTGCCACTATTTTTCAATGACCATTATAGGGCAACCAATGAAGCATGTCTGCTTGTCAAAATTTAAAACAATTGAAAACAAATCCAAAGTTTCCTTCGTAACATTTTTCTGCAATACAATTGTGAAATATGTTGTCTTCAATTTTTGCTTAAGGGAATGTTAACCAAACTTGTTAAAGTGTATTCCTGCCTCATACTCTTGTTAGACATGTAGCCATAAGGTTATGCTGTCTTGCAGGTTTGAATCAGATTGGTTACTTTTGTCTGTAATAAACTTCATCTTATTGATTTGTCCCTTTTATATCGCTCCTTATTGGTAATTGAATCTAGCGCCAGTGTTGGAGATACTAACAGTAGATGTCTGCTGCTGACTCAGATAAGATCACCACTTTGTCTTTGCCTGAGGATTTTTTGCATATTGATCTCCATCCATTTTGTATTCAGAAATAGATGTAGACTTTTAATACCATCGAGCGAGTCCAGCAATGATGAGTTTTCTCTGTCATTTGTAGACATATTCATAGAATGCTTGGAGACAAATCTCATCCATACTTGAATTTTATGCATGAAATAGTCTGGGACACTCTTTCTTTTGTATTTTCTGATCATTCTTTGGTTTAGAGTAAGACCGTGTGTATTGAAAGCTATTGTTAGATGTAGGATTAAGTTGCATATAAGTATGGAGTTATATCATCTTAAAACAAAAAAATAAGTTATAGGTATTTGACATACCAGCGTTGAATATTAAAGAAATACATAATATCACAATAATGTATTAAATAGCTGTTGTTTGTTTTGGATTGATCAGCTTAGTTTGGTATGTGAAGCCATGCACTGCTTCTTTTGGTATGTGAGGCCATGCATGGCTTCGTTTGGTATGTGAGGCACCACGAGGAAGAAATGAATATCTTGGGAGGATGATCCAAAACATTGGCATAACAACGTGACCCACACAATAACTATTGTTTAAACACTAAAGTAAAACATTTGAAATATAGAGTAGATGAGCACCATGTTGTCTATAGAGCAAAGTAAAGTATTTGGTATATTCAGTAGATTTATACAATATTATCTGATGTTTCTGCAGAACACTGACACATCAGTAGGGAAGAAACGACAGAAAACAAAACGCAGCAACCCAAACAACAAAAAACCAAAACCAGAAACGAGTGGCAACGATTCTAATGAGAACAGTAATCAGCCTCCCAGCATTCCCATCAAGAAAAAGAGCAGCAAGAAGAACCGAGACAAGGAGGCCAAGTACCAGGGTTCAAAAGTAAGCTCCAAAGTATTTATTTTATATCATTTGTAGTTGATTGTGTATTGTTGACAATTTTAAGAAAGAGGCTCTCGACTCTTGTTGATATTGTTGGGTGTCAAATGATAAAATGTCTATATTTCCTGTACTCATTAACATCCGTTAGACAGTTTTATCCTTTACGTGACAAGTTTATGTCAACTAGCTAGTATCAGTATATTTATATTCCAATATACTTATAACCATACTGTTATGGAGTGTTCCACAACGTTTGTGTTTTTGCGGTTATCTGGGGTAATACTGTTATGGAGTGTTCCACAACGTTTGTGTTTTTGCTGTTATATTGGGTAATACTGTTATGGAGTGTTACACAACGTTTGTGTTTTTGCTGTTATATTGGGTAATACTGTTATGGAGTGTTCCACAACGTTTGTGTTTTTGCTGTTATATTGGGTAATACTGTTATGGAGTGTTCCACGATGTTTTGTGTTTTTGCTGTTATCTGGGGTAACCTTATAGTAATTTTATGGCGTGCAAGTACAGTGCCACATTTAAGCAGCCTTATAACATGAGTGGCAGATGGCATATATTACATATACAAAGATTGTAGTATGTCTATAAATCTGTTATGCCTATAAATCTGTTAGGTTCTCCTAGTAATGCGGTACACATTATAAATCATATTGCTTGGATTAAATTGCCACAGATTTTACAAGGCTTTCATGTTTGTTTCTGATCTGGGCTTATAAAACGGTATGTAGATAAATAACTTCCTTTGAAAAGGGAGATCATGTTTTATTGGCTTCCTTTCTGATACTGTGGCTTTTGAGTTTCCTCACCTACACTGTACATTATCACAAACTGGGCCCCGTCTTTGTGCCTGGTTACTTGAAGGAACTAAAAAGTCTTTGTTGTGTAGCTGGACTAAATAGATTATGCAATGAATGAAGAATAAGTGGAGAAACACTTATCAGTGTGCATAGCATTGATCTTGGAGAAATTAAACAGCACATTTGACAAGCCAATTTGATAAAAAGAAGTGCATTAGTCATCGGAAAGGAGCTCCAGGACCACCCTTGTGAGTTTTATCTGTAGTCTGTGCATGGTGAAGTCTTTGTTGACTGGTCTGTCTTGTACCGTCTGCTCTCTGATCCACCTCTGTTGACCTGTACCGTTGTCAAGATAAGCTTGCTTACTTGTAAATAACATGATTTCTAGCACATTTGGAATTCTATCTCATTAATGGCACAATAAACTGATAAGTAAAGTGGTCCTATAGCACACCCCAGATATTTCACCATTTGTTTCAACTCAAACGTAAATCAATTCAAGACATAATTATTTACAAATTTTGGAAAGTTGTCAGTTAGAATGAAAAAAAGTTTTCCTCTCTTGATCTAATGCTCAGAGTTGACAATTGTTAATAAAATTTAAAAAAAAATCAACAAACAACAACAAAAACCAGTGAGAAAGCTGATAAACAAATCATTTCACCCTCCCCCTACTCTAAAATGAGAAGGACATGTGTAAACACATGTGGCATTACCCTTGAATTGATATTTGTTGATAGAATAATAAAAAAATAACAAAGAAGTATATTTGAAAACCATTCCACTTCCCCTTACCGAAGAATGTGGAGGGACCCTCTCATTTTACTGTATAATGTGGATGGATATACTATAGCATAACCTTTATTGTGTTAAAAAGAATTGTTTTGGTTAACTTTTCTTGACATTACTGGTTCATCTTGGGCTGTGTTCTAATGCTTATCTGTTACCAAGTATACAACAGTGAGTTTGTTTGTGTACTTAACAGTAGGGTGTACAAGGTTGTATTTTTTTTTTGTCTACTTGTATGTTTAAATTTAGTATTATGTTATCTCAAACGAAAACCAGTACTTCTAACATTATCTCTGATAAGTATGGTACATGAAATTTTAACATTCTGTCTCTGGTGACCTCAAAATTGAACTCTATAAAAAAAATATGCTGAGAGTAAACATGACTGAAGTTTACGATCTCTAATTAAATAAAACTTGAGTGCACACCAATTAGATGTCAATAACCTGTAACATTGACTTTCTCGCCACTGGGAATTGGTGATATGTGAGGTGGGTCATACAGTACACATCATTTCCTTTGTGACCCTTCTCTACATGAGTCATATGGAGTTACACAGCAAGCAGATCTAGTGTTTTAGTGCATTTGTTTACCATGGTAACACAAAAGACACAACTGCTATTAACTTGTCCTTATAAATCTCTTACGCTAAGCCACTGTGATAAAGGCTGGTGCAAGTCAATATGTTTATATTTATGGATAAGTCATTCGTAACTACATCGCATATTTCCGTTACTTTGTATGTATAAACTTGCATCCTTCCTGTTTATCTTTCCATTCTCAGTCACATCAGCCTGAACTTGGTGCAAAACAATTACACCTTCTAAAGTTACATGCATTACCAGCAGCGGTTAATGTTCCCAGCAACATAAGTTTGTGGACTGTTATGTAGACAATAAAACACGATTTATGGTACAAATGTGGAACTTAATACCTTTTGGCTTCTTTTAATGTCTCGCAGAAAGTGGTTGACTAGCTGTAAAATGCTTAGCAAAACTGCACATTTTATTTGGCAGACTGAAATGCTTTTAAAAGATTATACCATCTTTGTCTTGTTGTGTTATCTATAGACAAGTGTAGTATAGATAACAACTGTTTGTCGGCCAACCAAATTTTAAATATATTTTGTCTGACTTTCACAGTTTTGCAAACCATTTCCCAATGTAGTTTGAAAAAGAAGAATGACAACAGATTAAAAAGGACATTAAAAATGATTTTCTTCAGAATTTTCTTTAAAAACAAAAACAATACAAACACATCACAGAAAGACTCGGTGTATAGCTTGCTATAATTACCATATACATTGGTAAAGGAGGCCTCATTTTATGTAAATGCCTCTACAAAATAGTTCTTTTTAGGTCAACTGTTGCTAAGAGTTTGAATATGGGCAATCAAAAATTCATTTTATTGGTACAATGTAGACTATTATGGTATTAGTAGGATTCCTAGCTGTAACAGATGAATGTTCTGGGATGAGAGAGTTTCTGTCTCAGAAGTAGGTTAATCTGTTGGATCATGCATCTTGTTGCTGTACATAGATAATTCCAACTCCATTATCCTTGGGAGAACCAGTGAAGCACGTTTTATAAATCCCACATTCATCTTTGTTGATACATCAATATTCAATAACACTTTTTATCGATGTTTTTGTGTAGCGTTGAATATTCAATAACTTTTTATCCACGTTTTTGTGTAGCGTTGAATGGGTTATTATGACTATTTTGAAATTCTTCATTAAGGAGATTGTTTGTTATTTGATCGATTTTAACTTTATCCCAAGTTTAAGTCTTCAGTGAATAGATATATTGTGTGGTATAATTATGTGTTTATATACAAGTCTGTCAATCCTTCGTACTGTAGATAATTAAGTTTTAGATAACACCACAGTTCAGAGATGTAACATGTACCAGTACATGCTCATAATAAGTAGTCTGCACTCAAAGGTCAAGGAGAATATTTATAAGTCTGCCACATGACAACGACTAGGTACTATATTTACAATTTATGAAGTATCTCATTCAGTCTACATGTATGTGTTATAAGTCTGCAATTTTCTCTGTACCCCAGCGTATATGACTGACATGGTCTAGAAGTATTATCTTCATCTTTGAAATGTGCCAGTTTTCTTCAGAAAGTTTCTATTGAATTACTGCAATCATTCAACATTCAAGGCACAATATGACATACAAATTATATAATTAACGTCCCGGAAGTGTAAAGCATGTCTACAGTGAAGGATTGACTACAGTGAAGGATTGTTCTTGTTTGAGATGCATCGAT
The DNA here is from genome assembly GCA_032359645.1 of Pododesmus macrochisma. Classification (NCBI taxonomy): domain Eukaryota; kingdom Metazoa; phylum Mollusca; class Bivalvia; order Pectinida; family Anomiidae; genus Pododesmus; species Pododesmus macrochisma. Next base: position 4,435 of record JAUMGZ010170832.1, on the reverse strand, counting down.
TAGTTGTCTTAGAGATAATTCCAATCTCTTGCATGCATCTCAATCCTGTGATTCATGCCTTCCTGTTGCCTGCTTCTATCCTCTGAAAACATCATTTGGCTCTCTAAATACGTTGAACATTGAGTGATTCATTAATCGGAAGGCCTTGCTGTAACACATGTACATCCTTTGACAACATTTGTGCGTATGTCATGTGTATATTTTTGGAGTAAAACCCATGTTTTCCTTGTAGCGTTTCATCATCATGTTGTATGTGGTCTGTAAGACATGTGGAAACATGTATGGTAGTGACCTTGACCTCTCAGTGATTCAATCTATCTTGTCTTGTGTTTGTATGGTAGTGACCTTGACCTCTCAGTGATGCAATCTATTCTGTCTTGTGTTTGTATGGTAGTGACCTTGACCTCTCAGTGATTCAATCTATCTTGTCTTGTGTTTCACCTAATAAATAAATCTGTCCTTGTCAGTATACATTTGTATATATATATATATATAAAGCTTTATTTTGGCCGGTGTGATGCAGCTGGTCTGAATATTCTAGTAACCTATCAAATTATTAATTACATAGTTTGATAAAAGGAGTACACTAGGTATTGTTTCAGAATAGCATACTTACTGCAAGTTATTTCGAAGATAATGGGAATATCATCTTAACAGCATCAAAATGGGAGGGGGGAATCAAGCGCATATTACAAAAATGTTCATGTAAACAAATTTAAAGAAAGGTTAAATTGCTTAATGATATCCTGATGTTCCCCCGCATCAACGTATTTGAGATAGGGCTTTTATTGGAGACATTCGTGAAGATGAACTAGATGTTTCTATTTGAGTTTTTGATTCTTGGTTCATCTTGTACATTATCATGATGAGATGATTAGAGAGAATTGCATGTTGTTATAACTGATAATTTACTGTTCCCCTTGGCTCAACCCTACCGAGTTCACGTTGGCAGATATCCATACTTTAAATTACCATGATACATGCCAATCGTACAGTCTGACTTTTTTCACCCTTCTCTGTTTGGGAAAGCGATAAAGAAACGTTCAGGAATGTTTATCTTATAAATTGTACACTAGCCTCTCCTCCGTGTGTTTTCGTAATTATGAAGAATTGTGTTAGGTATATATTATACTCATGAGGGTTACCAGAAAGTAAACATTACATGGAGTTCTTAATGTCAAATTTGATCAATTAGAAGGTTTTCCCTGGAAAAAAGTTGTTTACAATTGGTTTAAATGTTGCTGGCATTTTTTGTTTCTTCTGAGAAGGCATACAGTTCATTTGGGAAGCTAGCATTTGCTTTTTTGGGGAATGCTATTCACTGGTTCTATTTTGAAGGGTTGCATTGGTATTTCTAGGGAAGTCTTTTACTGTCTATTTTGAAGGGTTGCATTGGTATTTCTGGGGAAGTCTTTTACTGTCTATTTTGAAGGTTGCATTGGTATTTCTGGGGAAGTCTTTTACTGTCTATTTTGAAGGTTGCATTTGTATTTCTGAAAAAGTCTTTTACTGTCTATTTTGAAGGCTTGTATAATTTGCTATTTCTGGGAAAGCACCAGCTATTTTGAAGGTCACAGCGCTATTTCTGGGAAACTTTTTCACTGGTTATTTTGAAGCTTGCAGTTGCTTTTTGTTTACAGTCAACATTTGACTGTTGATGTGAATAATTCACCTGCTTCCCACAGCTTTCTACATTTAGACGGAGCCCTATAGAGATGATTAATGTGAAGGGCACGAACACGCCTACAGATGTATTATAGAAAGTAAAAATAAATCGTCAATAACCAGATAAAGCTGTTAGGATTAAAAAAGTTCCACAGTAGTGTTTTCTGTTCAAGCCTTTATAACGAGGTATCATGAATATTTATAATCTTCTTTTAATGTATTATTGATTTAGTGCATGCCTGAATTGCCAGACTTGTGTGCATATGAAATTTAACACCTTGGTGAGATTACGAGATAAAAAATGTACACAATCGAATACTGTATAATACATTTGCGACTTAATGTTCGGCAGGAATGCAATCTGTATTGATCAAAGAGACTACATTAGTGTAAGCACTGAATCATGCAATGCTGGTTATGTTTTGTACATGGAAATAGTTGTGTATTTACACTCAAAGCTGTTCCTTGCAGCCACAAATAATTTTGGTGTTATCAAATTTTGCAAAGCGGTTCCTAAAATATCAATACTGCCTGCTTAGTTGTAGCTAGATAATAATGTTAGAACGGAATGTGTATAATGTTCACATTAAACTTGGCAAGAGATAAAAACAGCATGGCAGAAAATTTGATAAATGGTGGGTTTTATGGAGAAGCGGTGAGCTTGACAGGAGAAAACATTTGGGCCTTATTAAATCATGACTGCTATGGCTAGGAAAGCATTCCTAGAGCATGGAAATTAGGTTACATTATCACGTGTGAACGATTCGTTATTACAGCATTTCATAATGTAGTTCACACACCTTCACTATCGTCTTATGATATCAGTTTTTCTGTAAAGTGTAATGCAAATATTGAAAGGAGGAAAGAAATGGCTACACTTGTTTATTTTGGCAACAGCACAAAGAGAAAAATAGTTCTGAAGCACATTTATATTTCATTGCACTATGAAGAAATTAACTATAAAAGTGCTTCCCAACTTACTTTTGGACAAATGGACCCTTGCTTTCCTATACAGGCATGTTTCACTTTACAAATAGGTAAAATTATCAAATCAGGCCCTAATTTCACAAACAATTGCAAAAATAAAACTTTGGTATTGTGCTGGGACAAAGCATACTTTCCAGACTAAGTGTAACTGGTATTCTCAGACAAGACTAGATGTGTCCTAAGTATTTTTGTAAAACAGGAGGATGTATTCAAACGATGTCTGCCCAATTTCACTTTACTCTTGTAACTTTGTTCTGTCTTTCATTTTCCAGCTGGTTTCCAGATTTTGGGGTAACTTCTTAGCTGCGGACACTTTCTGTTAATTATAATGGTGTCTAATTGTGGTTATCTGAATCATGGCTTCTCTTAACAAATTTTGTTCTAATGTGTTTTTACAGATAAAAGAGTTACACTCTGAAGATGATCTCAGCCTCAAGAAAATGTCCGAGGACAGCAATGGTAGCAGTGTGTCGTTGAAGAAGGAAAAGAAGGAACAAAAGCAACAACAATTGGCACGGGAACAACAACAACAGCAGTTGGCACGTGAACAACAACAATTGGCACGCGAACAACAACAGCAGCAATTGGCACGGGAACAACAACAGCAATTGGCACGGGAACAACAACAACAAATGGCATGGGAACAACAAGAGCAGGCACAGGAGGATTCTCCAATGGACACAAGTAATGTCAGTTCTCCCTCTACTGTTCCTGCAGTAGAGACAAGTCCTGTGGTCAGTAATCCCAAGCCAATGGACACCACTCCAGCTTCATCACCTCCAACCACAGGCCCTGTGTCCAGTACCAAACCTGAGAAGGAAAAGAAAAAACACAAAAAGCAGAAGGAAAAAGAGAAGGAAAAGGAACGAGAAAGGGAAAGGGAACGAGAAAGGGAAAGGGAAAAGGAAAGAGAAAGGGAAAGGGAAAGAGAAAGAGAAAAGGAAAGGGAAAGAGAGAAGGAATTGCAGCTGCAACAACAGCAGCAGCAGCAACAATCACAACAACATCAGCAAAATTCACCAACTCAACAACAACAACCACAACCACAACCTATTGACAGGGAACAGACACTTGATTTTGCTAACAGAAACAATGGTAAGTTTACAAATCAAAAATTAATGTGTTGATAGTTGATTGACATTTATCAATTTAAAATGCTTTCAAAGTCCGGTGTGAATTCTGAACTTTTCTTAGATTCTTTGATTTTTTGAACCAGTAAAACCTGCATATTTAAAAATTCAAAATTAAATAAAATGTTAAAGCCTGTATAATATCTAGAGACGGTTAAAAAGCATTGATCTACAGCTTAACTTTGATTTTGTTTTGTTTATCAGGGTCATCTTTTAACAAACCATTGGTGAAGGCAACCATTGCCACACTGAAGAAAACATGTGTGCCCTTCTTACAAGATGGCTCATGCAGCGAGGTCACCCCAAAACTGATGAAATGTAGGGAGTGTAAGATGACACCGACACAAAGAAGCAAGAAGTTGCCCAACATATTCTGTCGATTTTATGCCTTTAGAAGGTGAGCTTTTAACATAGGCGAATGTGTATTATGAGAGTAGAGAAACTTTCTCAACAAACAGGAAATATCGTAAAATAACGCTTTCTCTTTTGTTTTCTTTTCATTGTGAACATTACACTGTAATGAACCTCTGAACTACCGTATTTTCCGGATTATAAGCCGCTACTTTTTTCCTGGCTGCCAGGACTGCGGCTATTATAAAGGAGCGGCTTTTATGTGTATGAAAATAAAAAATTTAGTCAAAAAAATCGTCTCA
>JAUMGZ010170821.1:0-13192 GCA_032359645.1 Pododesmus macrochisma | reverse complement strand
TATACGTGGTGCGCACATTCAAGATAGTTCTGTTGGTACATTAAAGTATACGTGGTGCGCATATTCAAGAGAGTTCTGTTTGTACATTAAAGTATACATGGCGCACAACTCAAGAGAGTTCTGTTGGTACATTAAAGTATACGTGGCGCGCACATTCAAGAGAGTTCTGTTTGTATAATTAAGTATATGTGACGCGCACATTCAAGATAGTTCTGTTGGTATTTTAAAGTATACGTGGTGCGCATATTCAAGAGAGTTCTGTTAATATATTAAAGTATACGTGGTGCGCATAATCAAGATAGTTCTGTTGGTATATTAAAGTATACGTTGCGCGCACATTCAAGAGAGTTCTGTTAATACTTTAAAGAATACGTGGTGCGCTTATTTAAGATAGTTCTGTTGATGAATTAAAGTTTACATGGCGTGCATATTCAAAAGAGTTCTGTTGGTACATTAAAGTATACGTGATGCTCATATTCAAGAGAGTTCTGTTTGTACATTAAAGTATACATGGCGCACGATTCAAGAGAGTTCTGTTGGTATATTAAAGTATACGTGGTGCGCATATTCAGGATAGTTCTGTTTGTACATTAAAGTATACATGGCGCACAATTCAAGAGAGTTCCGTTGGTACATTAAAGTATACGTGGCGCGCACATTCAAGAGAGTTCTGTTTGTATATTAAAGTTTACATGGCGCGCATATTCAAGATAGTTCTGTTAATACATTAAAGTATACGTGGTGCGCATATTCAAGATAGTTCTATTGGTACATTAAAGTATACGTGGTGCGCATATTCAAGAGAGTTCTGTTTGTATATTAAAGTTAACATGGCGCACACATTCAAGAGAGTTCTGTTGGTACATTAAAGTATACGTGGTGCGCATATTCAAGAGAGTTCTGTTTATATATTAAAGTATACGTGGTGCGCACATTCAAGATAGTTCTGTTGGTACATTAAAGTATACGTGGTGCGCATATTCAAGAGAGTTCTATTTATATATTAAAGTATACGTGGCGCACATATTCAAGAGAGTTCTGTTTGTACATTCAGTATACATGGCGCACACTTCAAGAGAGTTCTGTTGGTACATTAAAGTATACGTGTCGCGCACATTCAAGAGAGTTATGTTTGTATATTTAAGTATATGTGGCGCGCACATTCAAGATAGGTCTGTTGGTATTTTAAAGTATACGTGGCGCGCACGTTCAAGAGAGTTATGTTGGTACATTAAAGTATACATGGCGCACATATTCAAGAGAGTTCTGTTGGTATATTAAAGTTTACATGGCGTGCATATTCAAGAGACTTCTGCTGGTGTATTAAAGTATACATGGCGCTCATATTCAAGAGAGTTCTGTTGATATATTAAAGTATACGTGGCGCACATATTCAAGAGAGTTCTGTTTGTACATTAAAGTATACATGGCGCACAATTTAAGAGAGTTTTGTTGGTACATTAAAGTATACGTGGTGCGTTTATTCAAGATAGTTCTGTTGGTACATAAAAGTATACGTGACGCGCATATTCAAGAGAGTTTTGTTTGTATATTAAAGTATACGTGGCGCGCACATTCAAGAGAGTTCTGTTTGTATATTTAAGTATATGTGTCGCGCACATTCAAGATAGTTCTGTTGGTATATTAAAGTATACGTGGCGCGCACATTCAAGGTAGTTCTGTTAATACATTAAAGTATACGTGGTGCGCATATTCAAGATAGTTCTGGTGGTATATTAAAGTAAACGTGGTGCGCATATTCAAGATAGTTCTGTTAGTATATTAGAGTATACGTGGGCCGCATATTCAAGATAGTTCTGTTGGTATATTAAAGTATACGTGGCGCGCATATTCAAAAGAGTTCTGTTTGTATATTAAAGTTAACATGGCGCGCATATTCAAGATAGTTCTTTTAATACATTAAAGTATACGTGGTGCGCATATTCAAGATAGTTCTGTTGGTACATTAAAGTATACGTGGTGTGCATATTCAAGAGAGTTCTGTATATATATTCAAGTATACGTGGCGCGCACATTTAAGAGAGTTCTGTTGATGAATTAAAGTATCCGTGGTGCGCATATTCAAGATAGTTCTCCTTTGTGTTAAGCGTTCACTTTCGTGTGGGTTACGGTTGTCAATAAGAGTTTCACTTTCCTTCTTTCTTATGTACAACAATTTAGTTAACAAAAAAACTAATTTATATCAACGTTGAAGCAAACGATTTTTGTTGGTCCATTATACTTAAATTAACATCATCTTTTTGTATTGATGACAACGAATTTGTTATAACTAAACACAACTTAAATATGCATGTAAAACAACTTCAAGATGCATTGGTAATAATTAAAAATACATTTATAGTTACTTATAAACATACAATGACTGTAATTCAAATATACATTTAAAGGAACTAAAATATTTATTTACAGTTATTAAAGTTACACGCTATTACTTATTCAACTATCGACTCGCTTGTTTGTGGAACTTTACCAGAATTGGCACGGTAACGAAGCACATTTAGGTACTATATTTATACGTACTACGCGTTGGTCTGGTTCCATGGTGCGAGCTTTGATATAAATACCTGGCACAAGAAAATAGAAAAAATATGTTTTCAATTTATGAAGTTGCTGTGCTGCGGAATATCAGTATCACAATGCAGTCATTTTGATACCAGAAATTGTTTGTGAGTCCATCTGGACCGAAGGTCCAAAGTGGACTTTTCTCATACATCCGTCGTCGTCCATCGTTAACTTTTCTTCACATGTTCGACTTCTTCTCCCAAACCACTGGACCCATTTCATCCAAACTTTGTAGGAAGTATCGCAAGGGGAAGGGGTTTCAGATTTGTTCAAATGCAGGGTGCGCCACTAGGGGACCAAAAGGGGAAATTTGACAAAATTTCAGAAATCTTCTTCTAATAAACTAGAATGCCTAGAGCTGAATGTTTTGGTATGTAGCAACTTTAGGGCACGGAGAACCAAGTTTGTTCAAGGTGGCACCCTTGGTTCAAAAATGGAATATGCGTTTTGGGTCAAAGTTCAACACTATGGCAAAATGTGTTTACTCTTTTTATTTTTGCCTTCCAGTCCAAAATTACTGGACAAATTTCATCCGAACTTGGTAGAAGGCATCCCAAGGGGAAGGGGGTTCAGATTTGTTCAGACGATGAGGTTTGGATCCTAGAGGCGCCTTTTGGGGGGCCAAAATGGGGGAAATTTTACCAACATTTCAAAAATCTTTTTCTGATAAACTAGATGGCTTTGAGCTCAATGCGTTAGTATGTAGTCACATGAATAATCAAGTTGTTCAATGTGTGACCCTGGGGTCAAAATGGATTAAGCGTTTTGGGGTCAAAGTTCAACACTATATATAAAGCAAATTGAAATATGTTACTTTTTGACTTCTTGTCCAAATTTACTAGACCAATTTCATCCAACATTGGTAGAAGATTTGATCAAATGATGGTGTTTAGTCCCCAGGGGGCGCCACTTAGGGGGAAATTTATTTCAAAAATCTTGTAAACTTGAAGGCCCAGAGCTTAATTCTTTGTTATGTAATAGGCATGGAGAACCAAGTTTGTTTAAGGCATGACCCTAGGGTCAAAAGTATTCGAATGCAAATATTTATTTTTTGGCCTATTCCAACCAGATGCTCTTGTTAATGATATTCTCATGATTGATATCTGTTATTTGTAGCTTTGGAACCTGAAATAACATCAGAACCTGGAGAAATGACCATAGCAGAAGGTCAACGAGTGACCTTGACCTGTGAAAATAATGGAAAACCAACACCAATGCTTACATGGAGAAAAGGCAGTCAAATTCTCAATGGTGACCGCTATGAGTTTACTCAAGACTCAATAACCATAAAGGTAATTCAATGTACGGTTTCAACAACATCTTTAAATTACCCATCTGTGAAAACGCTATTATGCTGGCTGGCTGGCTAGCTGGCTGGCTGTACATCCTTTAAATTTGCTTGCCCAAACTTCAGTTCTATTTCTTTAAGATCATCAAATTTTAATTTATTTTTTATTCATTTATGAAGGGTGTTGTTTTGGCATTCAATGGGTAGGAACACTTTGACCTACATTTGGGTTATTATTGTGGTTATTTTTGATTAAAAGTGAAAACTTGACAAAACAATGAAACACCTTTTTCTTGACAATATCTTTTAATCCTGTTTTTTCATTACACAAAACTCCATTGCTGATTTTTTTTGAAAAATAATTATTGCACTATCTTAAGACCATTTCTCATCATCAAAGAAAGTCTCCACCATTCCAATTTAATTTGATATATTCTTGATTTCTCGCAACAGGATGTTTCCAAAAATGTTGACACTGGAGATTATGAATGTGAGGCCAAGAACAAGTATGGTACCAAATTTGGATCAGGCAACCTCATTGTCCGTAGTAAGTAATGCATTATAATAACATGTGCATATTGTAAAATAAGGCTACTGTGGCTTGTTTCACCAGAGTTAAGTCCCTTTTGGTTTATTTGACTTCATATGTTAAGTTTGTGACTGTCGCTATAGGCAAACATTTTTCAACAAAAATTAATTAAATGGTGTATATATATCATGACTGTCAATTGAAGATGTACATTTTTAGAACTCTCAATAAAATATTTGTCACAAAATGTTTGAGACTACATCAACATATTATTATTCCTTCAGTCACTGTCATTATTATGTTTACTAAAGAATCCGTGCAACATAATCCCTTCAGTGCTGACAATAAGAATATCCAAATCTACACAGTGTGACAACAAGCATATCCTACTTTACACAGAGTGACAACAAGCATATTCTTCTTTACACAGTGTGACAACAAGCATATCCTACTTTACACAGTGTGACAACAAGCATACCCTACTTTGCACGTGTGACAACAAGCATATCCTACTTTACACAGTGTGACAACAAGCATATCCTACTTTACAGTGTGACAACAAGCATATCTTACTTTACACAGTGTGACAACAAGCATACACTACTTTACACAGTGTGACTCAGGAAATTAAAGTTGAAATTAGATGTAACTGCTGTGCATTTCAAAGTGTCATATTCAAGGAAGATAAACACACACACACACAAATCAAAGATGGCTAGTGCTTTAATAGTATAAACTAAATAATAAAAATTTGTGTACAGATCTGGTGAATGAAGAGAAAATGTGAATGGAAAACTTACTCAGGCTGTCCAGCGTCCCTAAAATTCCTAAAAAATCCTACTTTTTTTCAATTTTGCTAAAATTCCTAAAAAAATCAAAAATCAAAAGGGAATTCCTAAAAAAGCCCTTATTTTTCATGTCAATTCCTAATTTTTATGTGTCTTGCAATTTTGAAAATGCTTTTGGTTACCACCAATTTCCAGAAAGATCCCTTCAATACTATCTGAGAAATAGTGATAACAATACTTAACTGTCAAAAATCCAAAATGGCCGCCAAACAGCAATCTTGAATTTTGATCAATCCCAAAATGAAATATGCTCAACTAGGTAGTTTCTTTCTTGTTAAATATGCAAAGGTAAGTCCATTTAAATGTCTTCAACTGCCCTATTTTGGTTACAAAATTCCTAATTTTAGCCCTAAATTAGCCCTAAAATTTCTAATGATTGTCCCTAAAATTAGCCCTTATTTTATGACAACAAGTGCTGGACAGTCTGCTTACTGTAACATGTAATAAAGTGCTCAATACTTACTCTATCTAAATCTAACTATGATGATCTTTTGTATGACAATAAATGGTAACCTTTTGTTCAAAGCTGTTATTCTTCTGAAAGCATGTGAATTCTTTTTGTAATCAGATGTTTTATTTTTTTTTGCTTTTTAGGCAGAACAGTAATCACTTACGAACCAATGACAAAAAAGATTCTCAATGGAGGTAATGCTTTCTTTAAGTGTACAGCCATCACTGACAGTAATGAAATCAAACATCTAAAAATCAGTTGGCTACACAATGGAAATCCAGTAGACCTTAGTAATCCCAACATAGATATCACCTCATCAGGAATACGCATCAAGAATACGAAGAGTTCCGACACCGGTAACTACACATGTGTGGCATCGAACGGTATTGACGAGGCTCGTGTCACTGCTGAACTGAAAATTGAAGGTTTGTATGATAGGGTGCTATGTACGTTTCAGGAATCATTTTTGAGTTTTACTCGTAGACATCTAAGATATAATAAAGTCCAGTGTTTTTTGCTACTATCTATTTTTGTTGGGAAAGCTGAATTGAAAGTTTAAGTACACGACTGATCAATATAAGGAAATGTTGCACCAAATACAATTTTAACAACTTATAAAATTATGTCACTTTAATAGTCTAATGCTGTATGTTTGAATAAAAATATTTGCTGAAATAATATTTATCTGTAATAGGTTAATTTAAAGGTGATATCATTTTCTTCAATTTGTTTTTAGCACCGCCAGACCCACCAACTGTTCTTCATATGATGACATGTGAACGAAAGAGAGTGCAACTACGCTGGGAGGGAGCTCGTGATAACTTCAAACCAATCACAAAGTACATCATAGAACAGAACACCATGTTTGAACCCGATAAGTGGTCATACTTGGCTGAAACAGACGGTTTACCAGAAGTCACAGCCACACTGTCTCCCTGGGTTAACTATACATTCCGTGTCAGTGCAGAGAACGAATTAGGGGTTGGAGCTCCATCAAAACCCACTACCACGATGTGCAATACAGCCGAGGATATTCCAGAAAGACACCCTGATAACGTCAAAATCATAGAGGATAAAACAGGCTTCCTTGTCATAGAATGGGATGTAAGTAACCATGTAATCATGGTAACTAGTCTTATAAGTTTATTGGGTTGTTGTACAAACATCTCTCAAGTACCACTACATAAATAAATTAAACTCAACAATTTTCTCTTTCCTCAGCAATTGTCGGGGTTAATAGATTTCTTACACTAACTATCTTCTGAACACATACAATATACATGTAGTTAGAACTAGGTCAAAAAGGGGTGATCTGACTGACTCACTTTTTATGGTTAAGGATTGAAAAAGAAACTACACATTTTTGACATTTCTCAAATTTAAAAACAATGAGTTAAATGCTAGGTGCAGATTAAACACTATATAAAATTTGAGATTAATTATCCAAACAGCAATGTGGTGCAGTCTACAATAAGTTCAATTCACTTTGCAGCCTATGCACCCTAAAGAACACAATGGACCAGAATTCAGGTATTCCCTGCAGATTCAGAAAGAAGGAGAGACAAAGAAGGAAGAGTTTACTATTGATGATTACATGGAGACCAGGATGGCTATACCCACCAATGACATTTACCAGAGATATTTTGTATACCTAAGGGCCCAAAATAAGAAAGGAACATCCCTTCAAACCCCCATCAAATACTCTGGACATTCTGGCATGGCAGGTACTGTCAGCACATCCTTGTTTCATGTTATATATGTTAATCAGTATGGATAATTGTTAAGAAATAAGTCATATGGTATTATTAACATGAGGGTTTCACTTTAAATATGTTTGGTTGTACATGCTATGCTTTTGAAATACAATCTATATACGGTAGTAGTAACATATATAGTAACATATTTATTTATTTAAATATCACGAATTGCTGCATTGACAAATGATTTTATATATTTATTTGTCATTTATAACCAGTCCCGATTGTTGTGCCCGAGAACTTTGAGGAAGATCCTGATTACAATATGACATATTTGACTGCCGGCTTTAGATGGGACCGTGTTGACGAGAGTCCAGATAAAATGAAGGGAAAGCTCAAAGGTTACACGGTAAGTGTTCTATGGATGAATACAGTTTGTAGGTTATTTATTAGTTATATTATTATGCTTTAGATATCAAAAATTGAAATTCAATGCCATTGAGTTTTCAGAAAGTTAAAATACAAGTTCTATGTTTCCTGTCTGGTAACACCAAGAACCTGTAGATTATTTGTTGTCAGGTTTACATATGTTTTCTTATTTGCAACAGTAACTACAAGTAAATGTTCTACATAGACTTCTCCATTAATCACTTGGTTTAAACAAAAACAATTACTATTAACACAAACTTTCTCTGCAACAATTTCATTTTTACCAAACAATCAACATGCTTGCAAGATGCTGAGAAATAATTACCAAGAAAGTTAGTGTTATACGTATATTGTTTTCAATTCTTGGTTTTGATCGAGTGGGAAACTGAGAAAGTCTGCCATTGTAGAATATCTAGTACATGTAACTTTCATGTACAGTCACTGTGTATAGACAAAGAAGGCACACAAAAACTTACGAAAATGATCTGCTTGTTCATGTGCGCTAGGTACTTGTAAATCAGCTGCTTATTGAGTTTGATGTGTGTACCATGTAACCATTATTTTCAATTCTAGAGTAAATCTCTTTGACAAAGCTTCTCGGTATACTTTCTCATTTTTAGGGAAATTATATACTTTGTTTGTATTCTACAGAAGCAAATTGTTTTAATGATAAGATAACTGGCACAGCTGAAAGACTTTAGGTTTTGTCTAAACCGGTAATATGTATTTCCTGACGTATTATAAAAAGTATTGGTCAGGAATACTTCAGCTAAAACATTTTTGTTCATATATTTTTTATAACACAAGAGCAAAGTTAATTCATAAACAATAACCTTCAGTCGAGACTATTGATGCATACATGTACATGCTTATCCTTTTGATGTTGGATTAGTATGTAATTTGACTAAATTTTCTGTAAAATATATCAGTTGCTTTGTTACATTCGTTTAAAACCTTGTAGATACGCTATTGGTTGGCTGATGAACCTGAAAGGACGAGAAAACAGATATTAGTACAAAAAGAGGCCGTGAAAAAAGGCAAAATGAGAAGAGAGATTAACAATAAAATCCGAGCTGTTATTGAAAACTTACCTGCTTTCTCTAACCTTCAATTAGATGTTGTTGTGTCCAACACTTACTTCAATTCTAATGCCAGTAATGTGATCAACTTAACTACACCTGAAGGAGGTAAGAATACCACAAATTCTCAATCTTTTCTTGGGATAAATATAGGATCTTATTAAATGAGTTTTCATTTCATATGAGACATATGAAACAAGTCTTAGAATATTCATTAGAGGGACTAGCTAAAATGAACACTTCGAGACAGGTTTCAAAAGTCTTGTATCAAATAAATTCTTATTTTAAAGATACCTCACATGACCCAAATAAATGTTCTGAATGTACTCTGTTCAATTTCTGATGTTATTCCAAGTTGTGAGAACCACAATTTTACATAAGTGTTAATTGTGGCTTCAACTGATGTCTAAGTTTCCCAGCACATATATGTTATAACCATGCTTATACTCATCACAAAATGGAGGAAGTATAATCATTCATCAAGACTAACGGTCTTGCATTAATAAATTCTCAAAGATTTAGTTGAGATTTGATAGGAAGTGTGTTCATTACCTAAAGATGTGTTTTGCTTGTTAGCTTTGAATTAGTTCATTCATTTCATAACACCCTATGCATACTTTGTACACTATTTTGTTCACAAGTCCTCATAGATTGTTAGGTAGTATCGATCGTCATTCCTGGAATGACACACTTCTGGTTCTCATATGAAAAGTTTGAAAAATTAAACAAATCAAATGTTCTGTTGTGATATATTGCTTGAGGTAAATACAAGAATTTTAACGTTACTTGAATGAATTTTGTAGCGACAAATATTGTATTAAAAATGATGTGAATAATGTTTCAGTGCCATCCAAAGTTCAAAATCTGGTTGCTGAAAATCGGGGAGTTAATCACTTCAAACTGGTATGGAATGCACCTCAACATCATAATGGCCGTCTTACAGGATACAAAGTGGAGTATGTCAAAGGTATGGAAAAAAGTTTTCTTATGTCTCCAGCTCTTCACAATGGCCGTCTAACAGGGTACAATGTGGAGTATGTCAAAGGTATGGGATAAAGTTTTCTTATGTCTCCCACACTTCACAATGGCCGTCTTACAGTGTACAATGTGGAGTATGTCAAAGGTATGGGATAAAGTTTTCTTATGTCTCCCACACTTCACAATGGCCATCTTACAGGGTACAAAGTGGAATATGTCAAAGGTATGGGATAAAGTTTTCTTATGTCTCCCACACTTCACAATGGCCGTCTTACAGGGTACAAAGTGGAGTATGTCAAAGGCAGGGAATAAAGTTTTCTTATGTCTCCCACACTTCACAATGACTGTCTAAAAGGGTACAATGTGGAGTATGTCAAAGGTATGGAATAACATTTTCTTATATCTCACACACTTTACAGATTCAGCCTCATTTTTTCTCATTTTTCTCTAGGGAAAGACAGCCTGCATGTATGTCGTTTAACAATGGAATAACGTTACTAATTCTACTCTGAGACACTTTTATATATAGGGAAATTATAAGCATAAATTGTTGTTTTTTACTTGTTATTATATTCATAAAGATGTCAATTTTTGGAGAAAAGAATCAATTACCACTTTTTGTGCAAGACAAAGATATCTTCACCCTCTTTAAACCTCATTCTGGACAGACAATGCCAGTCTTCTGGTGAAGACATCTCCGTCTTACACAACCAGTGATTATAGATTCCATTAGTCGGTCTTTGGAATATTTAACTTCATTCTATGGTAGAAAAATGTACTTTTGTTTTAAGTATACTTAACATAAAACATGACTAAATTGTATTTTATGTAAGAGAATATTCACAATTTGTGCATAGTACACATTTGACTAGGTTTAATAAATATCTGCACTATAGGTCTCAAATTTTGAACTTTTTTGCAACTTAGAAAGCTTACATATGGGTTCTAAATATGATCTATATGAATATGATTGCTTCTACTGTATTTTAGATACTGACTGTGACCTACATTTTCTGGTCCCTTCTAAATTTGGAACATGATTGTTTGTTTGTTTAATTGTGGCTTAATGTCTCTTCCACTCATGTCTATGGCATATATACGGTAGAGAAGGTAGAACATGATTGTATCCTAGGATGCCTTGCCTCCATACAATTGGCTGAATATGACCTGTATTTCATGGTCCGGTGGTTTGTAAGATTCCTTCTGCTTTCTGTTCAAATTTTTATTTATCTCGACAAGTGGTTTGAAGGCAGGACATATCGTTCTGTTGAGTGCTTTGTTTTGTTACATACAAGCAGAAAATTTCAAAAAGTAAATTTCAGAAGCATCAAAATAAAGCAAGATTTTCTTTTTTTAATTGAAAGTCTCTGGATTGGATCTTTCCAAAGAAGAAGAATTCAATGGACAGATATGGGAAGATTTTCCAGGCAGGTTTGTGGCACAGGTTGGAGGTTTAGAACAGAACAGTCAGTATAGGATATATGTGTTTGCTAAGACTACAACAGGATTCGGTGCTGCTGAGTTCATTGATGTGTGGACGGCCACACCTGGAGGTATGCTTCCCTTTCACTCTTCAAAAGATCGAGTTTTAGTGAAGACCTTTCAAAGCTTTTTGTCGAACTGTCCATTATAAACTTTTCTTGATTAGTTTTATTCAAAGTTATAGTTACTTGCCTTCATAATCGAGTAAAAGTATGGTTAATGCATGGTTAGTTAAAGAGATAAGAGCTTTCAGATTTTCAACAAAAATTTTAAAAAATTTAAAAAAAAAATAAAACCTGATCAAGGAAAAAACAAGTGGCATTTCTAAAGAACAAAATATCAATATTTTCTGACCCTGTTATAAGGGTTTTGTGTAATGACCACACAGAACTTAAGACATTGTATTATCAAGTGTACAATTGACAATCTTATTACAGATCCGGCTGTACCATTTATTGTACGAGTAACACCGTCCTATGACTCTATCAACATCACATGGGATATTGAAAAGAATCATGGTAGAGCAGGAATTGAACACTTTGTGGAATACAGAAAGCAAGGTAAAAGAAAACTGTTCAGATTTATAAAAGATTAAACTCTTTGATCTCTTACAGTAACAAATAAAATTTATTAATTGATTTAATTTGTATCATGATGTATTCTTAAAAAAAAAGGATTTTACTCAAATGATTTCAAAGGAGAAACACATTCTTTTTCCTAGTTTCACATCACTGGAAATTGTCAGTTTGGAATATTCATTTTTCTTGAATTTAGACTTTTATAGACATATCATTAAAACTGTCATCGTAAATCTATAACATTTCAACTTCAAAATTTGTTGAATGTCAACAAGGGGCAATTGTAGCTTAAGCAATAAGGCATATTAAATGTGGTAATCGGTGATTTCAAATTAGGAAAATAGCTATAAGTGATAGAAATGTTTCCTGCCCAACCCTTTTTTGTCACAAAAATTTTGTACTGTGCAGAACTGATTAAAACCTAATACTTATCGTTAGCAATATAGATTTATAATGGGACATTATGCATATTTCAGAACAGTTACACACAAGTGTTAATAAATATTGGTCTTACAGAATATACAAATAGATTTACATAGCTGTTTAAGATGAAGGTGTTGATTCACAAAGAATGGGTACATGCTCTGCTAATACATAGTGAAATATATTTTACTAATATAAAATACTGTTTGATTTGTAGGAACTTATAAGTGGTACAATATGCCAGGAGAAACAGTCAAGAAATGGCAGGTTGTTTCCAATCTGACGGCTGGTTATACCTATGAAGTGCTTGTAGCAGCCGTGAGTGGTAAAGAGTTTAAACGTAGTGATCTTAGAACTGTCACCACACTTGGAGCTCAAAGTAAGTATATCACAGATCTCTCTAACTTAGAATAACTGTGTTTGTATAGTATGGTATAAACAGTTATTATACCATAGACCTGCCTAGCTTACATTTGAGTACCTTTGTATAACATGTATTTATCACTTTTAAGAAGCAACTCTTTGTGTGAGAAAAATTGTATAAATTATTATTAATATTTTAATTACTGGAAGAATTTTGTTTGTTTTAACTCTTTCTTGTTATTTATTCCTAAAGTAACATATATCTTTACTGCAAAAGCTAAAAGCTATATTTAAACCTGATTAGACATTTGTTTAGTTTATAGTGTTGTTTCCCTTTCTGAAAGTATATTGCTGTTTGATAATCATGATATTGCACTATTGAATGTGTAGGTGTATCATTGTTAGGTGTATCATTGTTAGGTGTATCATTGTTAGGTGTATCATTGTTAGGTGTATCATTGTTA
>JAUMGZ010170810.1:0-15008 GCA_032359645.1 Pododesmus macrochisma | reverse complement strand
CTTATGGAGTGTATGTGTCACAGCTAATTCGTTATTCAAGAGCGTGTTCTCACTACCAAGACTTTGTCACTAGAGGAATGCTGTTGACATCCAAGCTTTTGAGTCAGGGTTATACACTACACAGACTTCGATCAGCTTTCAAGAAGTTTTATGGCCGCCATCATGATACATTGGGGGAATTTGACAAGTCTGGTTTGATATGATAACACAGTATCCCTGCGTCATAGTTTGAATTTTTTACTTCATGGTTTGAGTTTTACCAGTAATTAATTTTATTTTTGACACGAGGGTCAAGTCTTGCACAAACTTGGTTCTCCATGCCTAAAAGTTACTACACACCAAAGCATTTGAGGCTTTAGGCCATCTAGTGTATTAGAAGATTTTAGAAATTTGTAAAATGTCCCCCCTAAATTAAAAAAAGTGGCGCCCAATGGGGGCCGAGTTCATTCATTTAAACATATCTGAATTCCTTTCTTACAGGGATGACTTCTACCAAGTTTGGATGAAAGTAGTACAGTAGTTTGGACAATAATTCAACAATGTGAATAGGTAACTATATGATATAATATTTAACATTGACCACCAAAACGTGTTACCTATGTTTGACCCCAGGCCTAGGTTCAAGCCTTGAACACACTTGGTTATCCATGCCTAAAGGTTAATATATACTTAAACATTAAGCTCTAGGCCTTCTAGTTTATTAGAAAAATGTTTTTGAAAAAAGGTATCATATTTTCCCCCTTTAGGCCCCCTGGGGGCCGAACGCCTTCATTTGAACAAATCTGAATGTCCTTCCCCAATTAATGACGTTTACCAAGTGTTGATACAGTTAGTACATGTACAGTAGTTTTAGACAAGAAGTCAAACATGTGAATAGTTATATTTTTGCTATAGTATTGAACTTTGATCTACAAATAAATAACCTTTTTTTTACCACAGTGTCAAGCCTTGAACAAACTTGGTTCTCCATGCCTCAAAGTTACTGCAAACAAAAGCATTAGAGGCTTTATGCCATCTAGTTTTATTAAGAGAAGATTTTTGATAATTTGTCGAATTTTACCAATTATTGCCCTTAAATTGGCACCCCATGGGGACCGAGCCAAATCATTTGAACAATTTTGATCACTCCTCTCAACAGATTTGGATGAAATTGGTCTACATATTTTGGACAAGAAGTCAAAAATGTGAAAAGTTTATATACTTGTTTAAGTGTTAAAATTTGACCCACAAACGCATTATCTACTGTTAACTACAGGGTCAAGACTTGAACAAACCTAGTTCGTCATGCCCTAAAGTTGCCACATACTAAAACATTAAGCGCTAGACCTTCTAGTCTATATGAAGAATATTTTTGAAGTTTTGTTAAATTGTCCCCCTTTTGACCCCCTAGTTGTGTCCGATGGGGCCAAACCGCTTCATTTGAACACATCTAAATCCCCTTCCACTGGGAATACTTCCTACGCGGTTGGTGCGAAATTGGTTCCGTGGTTAAGGAGACGAATTTGAACATGTGAAAAGTTTACAACGCACGACGAACGGGATGCGTATGGGAAAAGTCCACCATGGAATTTCGGTCCAGATGGACTCAAAGGATGATGGTAAAAACATACACACCAGTCACCAACTGTGATTTACGGCTTTCGAATATTGTCTTGGTTTTTCGATTTACTTCTTTACGCTTTTAGTTTGCAATTGATTTCCCTTATTAATCACTAATAATGTTATCATCGTGTTCCATATTGATTTAAGCAGAGTATCGCAATACTGATTTTGCTATATATTCTCGTGTCGTTGTTGACATTTGTTTTAAGTCAACAAAACCCGTTGTGTAAATACGTACAGGTTATATTAAGCATTATATTTGATGTGGTTATTCCTCCGAGCAGCATTATATCTACGTCTAAATTTGAGACTTTAGGTTAACACAAATGCAACGTTTATAGTTATACCAAGACAATGCGACTAGTGTCGTTAACATGTAAAACAATTTTACTGTGGCAGACTTTATACGTTATTTGAGATTTTGACAGCAAAACAACATTTTCAAGGTACATTATATCTTTACATCAAGCAACGGACCATGAAGTCATTATATTCTCAGTAACCAAAACATATCCAATCAGCAAAAAATGCATGCAATAAGGAAATCATGCATCATGTTCCAAAATACATTTCTCTCTCTGTGAGTGCCACTTTCAAAAGTATTTTGAGATTTTGACGGAATAAAACATTCTCCATATAATTTAGATATTAACATCAAGCACCGGACCAGAAGTCATTGAATTGACAATATGCCATTAACATTTCCATTCAATTCAGCAAACAATGCATGCAATGAGGAAGTTATGCAACATAGTTTTACATAATGCCCCCTCCCTGATAGAGCCCACATACATTAGAACATATATATTTCTAATCATCTGTGATTTACATATTCATTATACCATCAATTTCTTTTTTCAGTCAATAATAATTAATTCTGAGTATTTCACATTAATTTCAGGAGTAAAGTCAATATTCCTATTCAAACTAACTTATAACAATATCTTACTTAAAAACACACCCGTTTCTTTAGCTGTAGAACGTTATTAGCTGTAGACCGTTACATTTAATTATGTAAATATTAATGATGGTTTAGAAATAACAGTTTCTTCAATGTAGCCTTCGATATCGACGAAAGGGGAGGTAACTCATTTAACTTCCACGTGTGTATTTAGGACGATCAAATGTAGGTCATGCTTACCTCTTTTAATAGAATATGTATCATTGAAGGGTTATTCGATAAAATAATAAAACAGTGATTTTTTTTTATTGTGTAATTCCAATACAAATATGTGAATATGTTATCTGTTTTTTCCCCGTTTCATATCATATCTTTTTTTTATTCACAACTCATTTGCATGCTATAAATATATGCATGTAATAGATTGCCTCCTTATGAGAGGGGGTATACGTATAATCAACTGTGCCCCTGGTTGAATACATCGGGTTATCTTCAGGGGTCAAGATTGAAAAGCGCGATACAATATTGATTATGCTCAAAATCGAATATTTGTAATCTATTCACACCAAATGGAGATCAATTTAAATTTTGGCAAGACAATTTTGTATTATTATTGGCTATGATTTTGTCCATCATAACCATCGTGATTTTTTGTCACCGTTGCCCCATTGGCTCTGTAACTTTGATTTACCAAAGTTTTGTATATTCAAAATTAATTCCTCCTTTGCGTCTATTAATGACAGCAGCTTCGAGCAAGATCTGGGGTTCGCGACGGGGTAATTCGCACATAGTTTTGGCTCTATCCTCTTATAAATATCATATGTATCGGAGGCATGATTCAGGTTGCATTTTTGTATTGTTTAAAATTTCATCTCAGATTTGTCAGATAAAAAAGGTTCAATATTGTTTAAATCTTTTCACAATTATCATTTTTCAAAAGTTTTTTATTGCTTTTAGATTACAATCTTGTAAACAGACGTAACATATCTCTGATTTAAGGGTGATTAAAGTTTTGAGTGTGGGGCAATGCTAAAATGTTAAGGTAGAGTTATATCATTTATTTTTTTATTCTTTTGTTTGATTGTTTAATAAGGGCTTAACGTCACTTTCAGAATCGTGTACCGATATTGTGACAAAAGACGAAAGAAGAATGTTTGTTTGTTTGTTTTATTAGTGTTTAACGTCACGTCCAGAATATTTCACCGATATTGCGACAAAAGAACGGGAGAAAAACCAATGGATAGGACAGGATGAGAAGCGGTGAGAGGAACGGGAAACGAAAGGAATAGAAATAGTTCAGAAAGAAGGTTGAACCCATGCAACGGCGTTTCCGTCTACTCTTATCGAACTTTAAATGGGGATCTTTATCGTGCAAGGGGGTTACAAATCCCTGTACACGGGACCGCCAGCTTAGCGTCCCCTCCGAAGGACGTGCAGATCTTTGTATGGCCTCTACCCTGCAACCTGTCTGACTTGGGTGACCCTACCAGAAATACAACGTCCCGCCAGCATAGCTCTCCAGGTCATCGAGACGCACAAACCTTCCTACCGCGATAAGGTGTCTAGCACAGGGATGTACTGTTTAAAAGGGAACAAGTGTCACCATAAGAACAAGTGACAGTTATGGTAAAGAAAGAGCAAAGATGGGGCCCACAGTTCTGGGAACATTTGATCAAATTTCAAAAACCTTTTAAAATAGAAGGCCTTGTGGTTTATGCTTTGGTATGTAATAAAGTTCAAGGCATGACCCTTGGTTCAAAAGTATTCAAATGCCAACAAATACTTATAGGCCTATTTCATCACGATAGAGGTTAAGGCTCAATAAGCCTCTTGTTTATGTTGTTTTCGGAATCATAAAATATATTGATACCTTACTGCCTTTACCTGTATCGTGATGGCCATCCTACTCAAAATTATTTATTTTTACTCCAGTAAAAATGAAACACTGTCCATTACCACTCACAGTAAAATTGTTTATATTTAATTGTTAGTAGTAGTGGCCAGTGTTTTCATTTTACTTGAATAAACATTATTTCACTGAAGTAAAAATAAATAATTTTTGATAATTGTCGATGGCCACTGGGTAAGTCACCGCAGTAAAAGTAATTATACTGGATTAAATAATGTTTTACTGCAGTGAAAATATTTTAATGTAAGTAGAAAAATGACCAGCGTTTTATTTTTACTGCAGTAGAACTATTTCATTGTGAGTAGGATTGCCAACCATATTCGCCACGATATAAGTGACATATTCTTAATTTAGTGACATATGATGTGTCTTTGTTACTATGTATAGGGTTGCCAACCGAAATGACACTGACAGACACATTGCGGCGGATGACAAATGTGTAGAATATTTTTTAATTAATAATATTATGTTTGTTCTATTTTCTGTGTGCGTCCCACGTGTTCCTTTTGTTTGCCCATGTCCATGGTTTTGCTTCTTTTGAATATCGTCCTTGCCAGTCGTATTTTTCCTACTTTCATGTAGCATGCCTATTTTCCATTTGTAGTTGTATGCGGTGACTAGTATGATCAAGCACTTTTTCCATTTGATGATATTGTAGTACATATACACAGACTCGATGACAGAATTAGTACTACACCTTATGTCTCTTTTTTCTGTGTAATTAGGATGCTACAATATATTTATCAATCTGTTGTTTTCCTGTCAAGCCATACCATTGCTATTTATTTACTTTAATATTTTTTATGTTTTATCAATAAATTTCTATGTATGTTATTATACCATCGATACATTTAATAAATATGAAGAGGGAAGACCAAAGCAGAACAATAACATACAGTTCTAGTTCTAGGACAGGTAGAATAGTGGTGTAAGGAGCTGAAAATCCTATCGATAGAAGTATAGTACAAAAAGTAGCAGAAACCCATGCAAGGGTGTTTCCAAATTCTCTTATTACACATTCTTATAGGGATCTTTATCGTCTTTTGGGTATTAAAAAATCTCTGTAAACGGGATTAACAGCTAAGCGTCTCCTCTGAAGGACTTGCTGATCTTTTGCTGGCCTATACCATTCAACTAGGATGAACATAACAGAAACAAACATTCCCACCAGCATAGATTTCTGGGTAATCGAGACACTCAAAACGCCCTAACACCAAAAGGTGTCAAACAAGTACTGGGAAGAGAATTGGGGAGGGTTGAAAGAACCAGTTTAACAATATCTGCCGGCATAAACTGCATTTCCGGCGAAATACGGAGCGTATTATGGTATGACGTTGTCCGTCCGTTAACTTTTGTTTGTCCGGGCAATAACTTTGTCAATTCTTCACATAAAGTTACAATATTTATACACATGTACAACTCAAGATGGCGGTGAATCGTGTACCGTTTCTGGGTCACATGCCCCCTTAATTGCAGAGTTATGCCCCTTTATCAATTTTCGTTAGCATTTCTTGGCCGGGCCATTACACGGTTTTTAACAGAGGTACAACTCAAGATGGCGGTGTGTTGCATACTATTTTTCTGGTCACCTATGGACCTATACTTACAGAGCTATGTCCCCGTCTCATGCATAATAATAACTGCAGCATCCAACATAAGAAAAAGGTGACAAATGTAAATTAAATAATCAAAACACGATATATCTTCAACATATGTAACAACACTGCTCTGAATTAGGAGGTGCACATCTGTAATATCAAAAAATACGAAACAAAATTGAAAGTATCAGTTAAATGGTATGAATTATTGCACTAAATTGGCTTAGTACGTTACATTGGAAACATTGATAAAGTTCAATGTATGATAAATCTTCCACACATTAATAAAACTTCCCCAAAAGATGGTGCATTTATATGAAAGAGAATCTGTTCAAAATTGTAGATACTCTTAAATAAATAATCTTGATACCCTTCAGTACAGAAAGTATGACTCTGACAAATTGACAAAGTCCGAAAACATCTTCCAAACTTTCAAAATAAACTTTTCCGCAATACGACGGGCAAATCGTCCATACTTATGAAATATTTACAACTATTTAAAACAATCAATTGAGAAATGTTGATGTTCTTGATAGCATAATTTCGTACAACAGAAGTCAACAGACGGACAATGCCATACAATAAGTGCTCAGTCTAAGCATATACAAATGCTCATAAACAGCGAAGTAAATCATTCCAGTTAGCACCATTGTAAAAAAAACGTTGAACAATGTCTATTTAAAACATCTAATAAAAAATTTGCCATATATAAATGTATTCGATTATTTTCAGTCTTTTCAATATTGTCGCAGAAAAAATAAACAAAGGGGAAAAAACATCACTGATATGAACGTGCTCTAAACACATATCCCGGACCCGTAATTATAAAACAAACTCAAGTCTGAGTTAGCACGAATCCATGCTCAAACTCAAGATTCATGCTCAACCCAATCTCATATTTGAGCCTGATAACGTTCTCAATCTTGAACATATACTCAGACCCTGCCTTGTTTGCCCTGTACCATGCTCAGCAGCGTTCTCAAACTTGAGTACGGTTATTTACAAAGATGGCAACGCATGTAAATCAAATACGCTGTTTAAAGGCTACAATATATAGAAAAATGCGTTTGTCTTGTTATGCTAATTGGTATACAGGTAGGGCATTATTGCACTTGTGGAGTGCTACTCAGCATGTGCATGACGGTATGTGGTCATTCGAGGGCTCGCTGTTATCCCGACAAGACGTTAGTTTATTATTTGTTTTACTGGACCGGTGTATGTTCATTTGGTTGGTGTTTGACATAGCTTTATATGCATATGTGTGTGTCAAAATGTTCATATATTGCATATTATTGTGTCATATTTATGTATGTTTTTGAGATTATAGCGAGCATCCACATCATTTATTGTCTTTGTTTTATGTTCATTGGATCATTTTTTTATATTCGGACGAACGTAGTGAGGGAGAATATTATTAGTAAATATTGTTGGATTAAACACAACATTCGATACTGACTGAATAGTCAATACTTCTTTGATGTTTTTCTTCGATTAAATTAGAATTGGTTCAGTGTTAATATGTTCATTTTCATTTGATGGCAATTACATTTGCATTTAGTTTATTTGAAAGAGTATATGTAAAATGTAATTATGTCTGTTATGGGGATAAAAATATAAGTTTTTTAGGAGGCACATATTGTGCCGTGTTAGCGATTCGTGATTCAGCAGGCAAGTGAAGTTTCCTTATTTTTATATTTTTTCAAATACAAATAAAAAAATGAGCTACCGCCTTGCTTTTACTTACTGTAAAAATATAATACTCTTACTTCAATACTTGCACCAAAACTTTAACTTAGTTCAAGAAGAAAAATATTAAATTTTGTTTACTTTCATATTGTTGTAACTTCAATTTTTCAATACTTGCACTCAAACTTTAACCAAGTCCAAGCAGGCCCTTCGGGCCTTTTTAATACTGAAATTAAAAGGATATTCCTCCTTTTGTTTGTCCATAAACACCATAAAACAGTTTCAGCTAATGTAAAGCAGACGAAAAGAGGTCCTCCACGACACAAGAGTTCTAATTTGTCGCTTACGCATCGAAGAAAAATACCCCTGAGGACATGCTCAGCTTGGGTTTAAACAAGCGAGACGTACTCGGTTAAGTACGTGCTCAAGAAGTTTTATAGTCTCGAATTTATTTGTCGTGCTCACCTGAGTATGCACTCTTGAGTTTGAGATTAAGTTTGAGCATATGATTTGCTTTTGTTTATAGTTGCGGGGCGCGATCTGACATTGTAAACATACAAGTCTTATTATCTGCTGGTCAAATGCGTATCGGGCAATTAAAACCATTCCAATCATTTATTCATCACCTTTTAAAAGTGTGGAATAATCAATTATTTCATATTGGATAATAAAATCCACGTCCCACTGTATCGCACCTAAAAGAAGACGACACAGCGTCATAAATATGGACCGTACTGCTTCAGAGAAAATAAACCTTTAAACGGTCATTATAGAA
The DNA here is from genome assembly GCA_032359645.1 of Pododesmus macrochisma. Classification (NCBI taxonomy): domain Eukaryota; kingdom Metazoa; phylum Mollusca; class Bivalvia; order Pectinida; family Anomiidae; genus Pododesmus; species Pododesmus macrochisma. The sequence continues at coordinate 6,537 of JAUMGZ010170810.1, read as the reverse complement.
GGTTAAACAGAGATAGTCTGAAAACAAATATTGTTTGCTGTGTAAGCTAGCGCGAACTCGTTTGATTTTTTGTTTTCAGAAAGCAACAGACGATGTGAGACCGAGGGAATCCAGCAATAATAAATTCATTGACCGCTTCTACCACAAGCACAATTGATGCCACGGGATACAAGCGATGCAACATCGATAGCGCAGGTAGGCGATAGATGTCTCAGTCACTGAATCACATGCGGGAATTTTACCAGCACACGTCGTTTTGTCGTAACCTAGGCAGTAGAGTCATGACTAAATTATGCATTCAACTTTATTTGGAAAAAGGAGTTGTCTTAATGGATTATATAGCAGTGATGTGTTTTTCTATTTCTATTTGCAAATAGATCACTTTATTACATGTCGTGTGTAGTTGGGACACTGAATTATTAATTTGTTACCAATCAACTCTTTAAATGTAGTTAGGATGTTCTCATATAACTGTACGGCGGCAGGTGACGGTGATTCTGTGAATAATAAAACCGTGCTAGATATTACTTAAGTCAAGATTAGTTTTGTTCTTTAAACAACGTCTTTGAAATAAGGCACATAGCTATATTGACAATGAGAGTTCTTAAATATCAGTTACGAAATCAATAAAAAGAAAAATTAGTTAAAAAAAATGGAGTTCATTAAACGCGAAAGGGAAAGGTTGAAAAATCGCAAAAAACAAGACAAACGGGTTAAGCTTAATGTCGGAGGGATCATTTTTGAAACATGGTCTTCGACTTTGGAAAGAATTCCAGGAACTCGGCTAGCACTTGTGGCACATATGATGGAAGGTGATGAAAGCTTTGACAAAGAACGAAAGGAATATTTCTTTGACCGCCACCCAGGGGCGTTCGTGGAGATAATTCAATATTACCGATGTGGAGAATTGCATATGGACCAGAATATATGTGGAAACATCATACGGGGGGTACGTATAATTGCAAACTGATCTCTGATTGAAAAAAAAGAAAAAGAAAAAATCATTTGTGATATGTATCAACATGTCAAAAGTGTTTCCTAAATATATATATAACATAGCGTAACTCTATGTACTATCTGAGTTAGTTTAAAAGAATAAACGAGACGGAGGATTTTGTCTACCTTGTTCATTTTCCGAATTTCGGACGTTATCAAATATATTATAAATACCTTTACTGACCTTGTAAATGAAGGTATTCAATGGCTATATTAAAACTATATTTTGATAACTTTAAATTAACAAATTATAAACTATGACAGTCTAACAAATAGTAAACCGTTGCTACATTGCTTTTGTATAATGAGAATACGAACTTTTGGTTATTTTCTATAATTGTTACTTTGTTACTTGTTTAATGTCGACATCAACAAAATCTGTTGTTTGCATGTTAAATTGTCACTTATTTGCCTTGGTGCGATAGGAAATTAAAGGCGAATTAATTCGGGTTTGAGAATCCTTGGATCAACGAATTTAAATATATCCTTTTTATCAAAATTACGTTGCTCTTAAGGTCAATTGACTATATATTGTGTATATTTGCAATCCCTTTCACTTTAATTCCTGATATACTATGGGTGATGATTTCATTGTAAATTTATCTGGTAACTTGTATAATGAAACAATTGGTGATAATAATCTTTTTTTAGAAAACAAACCCCATTTTCATCACATATTCATTAAGCGTTTGAGTTAGGTGTGGTTATTATAAGATCTCTTTAAAACACGATGTCATTTAAGGTAGTAGCTATAGGTTGGTTGTAGTTTTAAGACGTCATGTAGAATCTAGAATCATAATTCATATAATTCACTCAATTATCCCATATGTCATGATTTGTTAATAAAACGGACCATCGCAGGTACAAATATATCTTATAGTTATGAATGTGACTCCATAGTTAGTCCAAAGCAATTTGGACGCTAAACAAAGATATACTAAAGACGATGTGATATGAATACTGAACATTCTTATCGACAACATTGTAACATGTTGAAATCAGGATTTCATGCAGAGTATTGGAATGCCTATTAGAATCGACTGTGATTAATTATTATTGAATCTATTTCTGTATTCGTATGAGGCAGAATTTATCAAAAAGTTACTCAGTTCCGAGGAGAAAACTTGAACATTGTATTAAATTTTACTTTCCGCTATATAGATGATTTTTCGCCACTGAACAATAATCAGTTTAGGTTACTACGTTGACATTATTAATCCTACTAAACTTGGGATTAAAGACAGAACTGCCAAATACTTAAAAAGTCTTCTAAACTAGACATGAATGGTACCTTTCCACCAAACTTAATGAAAAATGTGACGTCTTCAATATTCTCTTGGTCAACATAACAATTTAAGAAGGCCGAATCTTGTTTTCTTCCGCTGATCACTACTGATTGCAAAATGTCGTATACAAATAGAGTCTCGATTGAACCTAAATTGGATAGAATGAATAGATGATGAATATTACGTACATGAATACAGAACTCGAAATTCAATGGTTTTGTTTTACAACATCAACTTTGACAGATGGTTTGATTTCTGGTACGTAAAGAGAAGACAAAATGGTTGAAACCCGGAACGTAATGGGGAGGTATTCGACACAAAAAGCGCGGGCTGCTATTTAAAACGATCCTTCTCTATTAAATAATTTATCCCCATCGCCATATCCATCATTTTATATGTGTGCAACCCCTCCTTTAAAGACATTATTGTTGTGTCAAAAATTGTGTTATAGCTCAATATTTTACCTTTGAGACGGTCCCTTATTACTATTTGCCTGGTGACCCCCCCCCCCCCTTTTGTTTGCTTAAAAGGTTGATATTTAAATGCAGTACCTAATATACAAATATGGTCAACAGTTCTATTTAAGAATTTTTCTTAAATTGGTTTAAGTGTTAAAATGCGCCACGTCTGTGTTCATTCCCATTGAACTCCATGTAAAATCAGATTTATTTTGAAATTAAACTGTCCCTATGTTTCACAAGTCCTGATAACATGCCTTTTTATGATGTATCCATTGACATTATCTGCTAAGGAAATAAAATTCTCTATTACAGATTTCTGGCAATTAAGTTAGATTCGACCTCCTTCTGACAAAAACACACCCACTTCACCTGCTAAGGTTTTTTATGTGTCACAGATAATTGGATATTTGAGAACTTGTTCTCAGTAACAGAACGCTGTTGCTATAGGATTGTTGTTGACATACAAGCTTTTCAGGTAGGGTTTTGCATTACCTAGACTTAGGTCTACATTTAGGAATGTTGGCGCAATCATGACACAGCAGAGAGATATAATGCTTCTAAATAGCGTCTCGGGTTTTCGTATCGATTAATTTCCTACCAAATGATCAATAATTTCTATATCAAAATTAAACGGAAAGTATTGAAACATGGATCCGATTCTTTCAATAAGCCTTGCAGTGTTTCATATCTAACGTAAGGTTGTGATTCTATTGCATAAAACAATAGAGGCTCATCCATTGGCCATTTCATTAACATTAGAATCCTCTTGATGAAAGTATATGCAGTGCAACCTGTTCTAGCGACCACCTATATAAAGAGACCATATGTACATAAAGACCAGTAAAACCCGGTCCCTTGAAGTCTAATTACACTTATTTTTACCTGTATGTAAAGACCGCTTCCATATAAATACCATTTTTCTTGTTTTATGGTTGGTTTTTATAGACAGGTTTGACTGTTAGTTCATATAGTCATGATCGGTTACTGAAGCATTCGACTATAAAATATATAAATGCAATAAAATACACGTGCAAGGTATTCTCATATTTATGAAAATTATCTTACAGTGTTGTTCATTTGTTGCTGCTGTACCTCTGCGAGCACACTGATTGTTCATCAATGTCTATATTCATATACTTAACTTTATGTGGTATCTACGCATCGATCTCTACCATGTATTAGCCACTGTTTTCGGCGTTATTCTGCTTGTCTGCGTCTAATTTTGTGTTTCAAATTACCTTTTGTAAATATGTTTTACGCGTTTAGATTTTAATGGACAATTGATATGGGCGGTTGATTGTTGAGAAGATGGACAGCGCTGTGAAGTGTGTTTGTTCAATTTTTAAATGTATGTCCATACTTAAGACTTCTTGTCACATGTGGGAAGTGGGAAGGTTGAGTCATTATTAACGGGTTTAATCACACCGCCTTCTTTCGTGCTTGGTGACCGTTCTTGGTCGTTCCGCATTGATAACTAATCTTAAGGACTGTTGTGACGTCACATTATTTCGTTTCATTCAGTTGCTGAATTGTTTGATGTTGCTATTGTTGGTCAATTATAAATATTTTTGGAGGCATGTTTTAGATTGCAATTTTGTACTATTAAGCGTAGATCTTTAAGTCTCTCCCGAACGAATCAGATCACAAATATTAAGATCGAGAATAGCAGGAGATAACGCTATTGAATAGGTTTATTCTTCGTCTAGTCATATTGCTATTACTATTGTCCGATATCGTCTGGTCTGTTGCACATTTCCTTCCTAGTTTATTGTTGCTGGTATTTATCCTGTATTTCTCAGTGACATTATGACACAGTAGAATTTAATCTCAATTATGAAGAATGACATCTGAATCAGAGGGAATGACGACCGAAAGAAAACGCCAACACACATCAAATTACAATAAAGTAGTATATACGAAAAACCTAGACGATATTTCAAAGCCGTAGTTCCATGGACATGGGCAAACAATAGGAAAGCGCGGGACGTACACAGAAAAAATAACCAAATATACATTTATCAACTAAAAAAAGAAACATCACGAACTTCTAATAAAACACCTACAATGACATCACAAAAACTACTCGAGGTGAAGATAAAATCGTGCACGGTGACACCTGGGCCTTCTTTCGACGAAATGAATTGCTCAGCAAACCTTATTGAACTTTCCGACTTAACCCTTGGATATGGGGAATCAAACTACAAACCGAATTAAAACACACATACATAGAATCAAAAGATAACTTTCACATTTTACAAGTAAAGCAAATATATCATCCTATTTATCTGCATAATTTAGTGGTTGATTAAAAGCTTGACTTTTGGTTATGGAGGAGGCCATCTCACTCATTAGTTGGGTTGGTTTGATGTCACTTTTATATACTATTTTAATGTTTGGTCTGTTACAGTTGGCATACTTAATTTGTTATTTCTATATTTCACTCTTCCTTCATTATTTATGGAAATTCTATTTTTGGCCATGTCATCTCCACGCCTTGTTATCTTCCCTACTGTTCATGAAAATATAATTTAAGGCATAGTGTCATGGTGTTCAATATTTCGTACTTTTATGTCGCATAGCTTGTAAATAAACCATTGTACTTTCTGTACATATGCGAACATGAGCAATGGTTACCGTAACAACAAAATATTGTCAACGAATTCAACCTATATACATCCCTTTCAAAACAAAATACGTTAAGCTTCAGCTTCAGTGTATTGTATAAAAACACTGAAGAAACCATTAACTTATCTTAGATTATACAATCACGTATATATGTTAGCCTGAGTTCAATAACAACATCGTAAGCTTTATTGAATCAATAAGTATAAACATGTAGCTCTTCGCTGAAAAATAGCACATTGTTTTAATTGGCTTGGACGTATCTCCTGAAAATGACACAAGGATGTATCGATTAATAATAACATAACAACAAATTGTTATAATTGATACAAATTAAGTCATTTCTTGTTAGTATTAGGGGTGGAGACCGCCAAATCAATCGGCAAGGTGCTTTATATGACAATGTCATTTATATTTTGTGTGAGGGGGTGGACGATGTTGAAATACACACGATTAGATAATCGCATTAAACACATGGACCAGGGACATAAATTCGTAAATTTATACGGACCTTGTTACATATGTAATCCTAATGGCTATTAAAACTGTCGGCCCTTAATGTCAGTACACTTAGGATTTGCATTACATGAATTTAAATTCAACAATAGCATTGATTGTATGATTATGCAACCGTGCAAAGACCATAAACTTCAAATGGGTTATTTTGGTGAGTTTTGTTTGAAGTCTTTTACTGTAAAATGGATTATATTCTTTAATGACATGGGCAACTCTGCTGCATTAGGCTTTGATGGTCTTGATGAACACTTAAAATAGACAAATTTATGCGTCGAGATCAGTCAAGTGTGTTTGCATTCTTCGAAGGGTCAATCAATATGGAAATTATAAATATGGCATATTTCTATCCAAACGCAAATACTATAAGAGCATGCGACTACGGTGTCGCGCCGCCCATCTTCATCGATGCAATTCTGTTGAGCATCATATATGTAATAGTTAAGACAGAGTCTAGTATGCAGACGAAGCTAGGTCGAACAGCGATATAGATAAAAAATTATAGCATCAATACCAAGTCACCTGGACAGAAAATCCGTGCAAATCAAGAACGCACCTGGCACAATTCAAAATTTCTAAACACAGGAAAAATCGTATCCTGATTCGCCTTATATCACTGAATGAACTCTGCCCGATAACATTAACAAAATACAACAACA